>JAOTOL010001613.1:195000-360000 GCA_034440575.1 Imbricaverruca yamaguchii | reverse complement strand
GCAACTCGGGGTCTTCATGTAGAAAATCCAGTCCACAGCAAAATTTGTGACAACCCCTACCGGGACGTTGTTTGCTAACCGCCCTTAAAAAAGCAGTATTACGCTGGCATAGTAGTTGATGTGACCGGATTAATGAGTCCTAGTCCCTCTAGCTATTGGAAGCTTGGTTCTCCGTGGAAAGGCTGCGCCACACGTTTGGTGATCCCTACCAGCATAGCAGCAGTCAAGTGTGTCGTCCATGCGATAACTATGTCTAACGGATCGGTGGAGCGGCCGGGGAGACCATGTCCTCCATCCTTCACTTCATCGGTGATCTCTTGAAGGTCGGGGGAAAACCAACTGGCAAATGACGTGTTCATGCCTGTGTACATTTTAGTTGCTTCGCGTTAGATATGGTCGCATTCCGGGCGGAATGTTTGGCAACGACTGAAATGAGTTCATGGTCCGTTTCCACAAATGTCATTACGTCACACCGAGTTTGTGCTTTGTTTGATACCGTTGTGGGCAATGCTGTGGTTTTCCCATACAGCTCCCGTCGTGACTTCTTGTTACCGGCTGCTAATTAGTATTTCTATTGCTTCCACCGCAATGAGACCGGGCAGCCGACAATGTCCAGTCCCCGACCTGCTAGCGCAGCGTGCTGCACGCTCCCCTCGGTGACAGCGCCCGCAGCATTCACCAGCAGCGACTTCCCCGAGCAGGGTTCACCACGGGGATTCCCCGCCCGTTTCACTGGCCTCAATGCCGGGAAATTGTCCGTCCGGGGCCCACCCCACGCCAGGCGGCCGACCGGTCTGCACGGTCAGCCGCCCATCCAGTGGTGCACAAACCTGTCGACTCGACTACCAGCGTAGGTGCCAGATGTTGGCTGAAACTGTGCCGTTTTTGTGACAGATAACAATTATTCGAGCAGGGAAAAGTATTCACCACTTGAAGAAGATACATCACTTCAGGAAAGACATTGCAGCGCAAAAAAAATTTCATGCACATTGTATTTATTTTCACAAACTATTCGGTTATGTTTCGGTAAGTTATCACTGCAATTTCTGAACAGAACATTTGACAGTGCTAACTCCCTTGTGACAGACCCCGGTGCACAATATCGGCTGCCACGCAGCTAGCTTCATTAGGCTGAACCATGGCGCAGCAGGCTGTCACAGACACACCGTGACAGCTGATGGGGTTCGATTGAGGCGCAGTTCCCAAACGTTTGTATGGGAAACGACTTTCGCACTTTCGTGGTGTCGGGTCAAATGAAAGTTCACCAAATCGCCGGAAAACAAAATATGCTAAGTAAAATCGGAAAGTTTCGAAATGTGTGATATTTATGGGTTTCGATGCTTGGAGGAGACATTCTTGACGTTTTGTGCACCTCTGCGCCCATCAGCAGAGTGGGAAACTTACCTTCTGGTCGCTAAATGATCGACCATGGTCGATGCGCCCTAAAGCCACAATCACACACATCATCACACACGGAAACTTACTTCCGGTTCGGGAGTCGGAGTGCAGACAGACTTCTTCCGTAGTTAGGGCATAACATTTCTTATGCATGGAATCTATTTACTGGGAACCGACGGGAAAAGCATATGTACTTAGTCAATATCTACGTAATGTGCATAAGTAATATATATACATTGCCATTTTTCGTCACATCAAAGCATAGGAATAAAGAAGTGAGCAATTGATGGCACCGGAAAACAGATACTCATGATAATCAGCACAACTTCGTCCCTCATAGCTCACAGGAGCAATGCGTTTTGCTTACACTGTTGGTCTCAACACAAGCATAGCCATATGAAAAACAAACAACTATAATTCACACTTCACCCTCAGCTCAGCATATACCCACCTATGCAGACAATCCCCTACGCAATACGAACCCAATAATGCCACCGCACGCCACAGTCAGATGTCATAGCCGTGCGCAAAACAAAGGATCAGTCAATGTCTTGGGTTTGCAGTGTGTCCATGCGTTCAAAGTTGCTAATGGTTACGTCATATCAACAATACCTTGCGCCGATTGGTTGACAGGCAGATTTCAGAACAGAAAACGCTAACGAGGCAAATTCTGATCGGCGGCCTCCGGGATTCCGGAAGATGCCTCCTAAAACAGTCGAACTTTCCCCCATATGGGTATGTTGTTGTTATTTGTTGTTAAATTTGACCAGCCTCCCACCCTTCGATGATATCGGCTGTTTAGGCGAGTTAGAGATGAGCTGGTGGTCCGGACGGTGCCATAGGGATTGTAGAAGGGGAGGGGAGGGGGTATGGTCGGTTCATCGCTGTTCAGTGAACAGTGCAAGAGGTACGTTTGATATACACTGGTTTGGGCCTATTTTTATTTGTCTTTTTGGGTTCAGTTTGTTTGTTTTTTTGCTTTCTTTTGCTTTTTTTCGTTTGTGTTCATTCTTTTGTTTTATTTTTGTTTTTGCTCTCTATGTTTAAAAAAAATTACACATGTGTAGACTTAGGGACAGATTTTGTAGGTGGAGCTGTTGTTAGGATGTTGATTGTTGTGGAGAGGATTTGGTGCGGGTGTTTTTTTTTTTGGTGTTGTTGGTAGAGGTCATGTTTTGTTTGTGATTTGCTCTTGTTGTAGGTGCGTGAGTAGTGACTGTGGTTTCCGAGCTGCCGTCGTTGTCTGCGTCTGTGAGTGTTTCGAATTGGAAACGTAAGTTTTTACGCACTGCGTATGGTGTTAGTAGTGTTTCTGATGGTCCTGATGATCCTATGACTGGTGATGTGTTTCGTGATCCGCGTTGCGGCACTGGAGGTAGTTCTTGTGTTGAGTGGATGGGTGAGTGGTGTCGGGGTTTGTTTTGTTTTGTTGTTTTGGGTTATGGCCTGATTATGATTGCTGGGTCTGTCTGAGTTTCTTTGGTTGGTAGTGAGGTTACGTGTGATGTTTGTGGCTGTATCGAGTGAGTGGATGCGTTATGGTGTTGTATGGGCTGCGTCGCGGGAGGTGTAGTTGTATGTATGGGCAGGCCCTGTCCCGTTGTTGTTGTAGTTGTTGTATGGGCAGGCCCTGTCCCGGGAGGTGTAGTTCCCGCAGCAGCCGACACAGAGTTGTGTACTGGAGGTGCATGTGCATATTCGTGTGGTGTTGCGCAGTTTGCGCAGGTGGGTGTTGTATCATTGCACCCCCCACTCGAGTTTCCGTACCGCTGGCAGTACTGACAGCGTCCTGGGAGTAGTGCTCGTGGCGTGACCTTGTATCTAATGTAGCCGGCTTTAGCGTGTGTAGGTGGTTGTCTGGTGGTGAAAGTCAGCATGAGTGTGTGCGGGTTTTCTTTGTGTGCTGGGGCGGGTGGCCTGTAGACAAAGGAGATTTCTTGGCTCCTAAACCGGATAGCCAGTTCCTTCTCCGTCATCCAGGCCACCTCCCGTGCGTATATCATGCCTTGTGAACTGTTAAGGTGTGCGGCCGGTGTTATGGTGACAGGTATTCCGGCGATGTCTGTGATGTGTGTCAAGATGTCTGCGTCATTGAAGGTGCATGAATGTGTTAGGAGTGCCCCTAAGCGTATCTGGTGTGCGTAGAGTGGCTGTCGTGTCCGACAAGTGATCTCCTCCTCCACCGTCCAGAGGTCAAGGGAGCCGATGGGCTCCCCATCATCCCGGCGGCAGAGGCAGAAGTCACCCGTCGGTGTGTCTAGTGTGTCTGCGTCCATCTTTGATGTTGTGGAGGGTTTGGCGTTGGGGAAGGAAAGAAAGGTGTACACTTGGCTACAGATATCGGCGGAATGTGGGGGAGTTTTGGCGGCATCGCCGGACCAACCTGGAGTTTGCAGATGTAGGGCAGACTGGTAGTGTAATAATCTCTGAATGTTTTCACAGATAAAATCTCTGAAGAAGTGCCTTAATTTCCACCATGCCCGTCAACCACACATACCACGCCGGGTCATGTACGTTCCGGCGTGCTGTCACGCCAAAAATGTCATGTTTTCCATGGTGAAATGTTTTTCCGTTCGATCTTGTGTAATTTTCGGTGCTAAAGGAGGGCCCGGGCCTCCACTTTCCTCCGCCTCCAGGCAAGCATGTGCTATGGGCCAGTTCCGGCCCAGCATAACTCCACCGACAGATGTTGCACCGCAAGCACGGTGTGCACGTGCTCACGAGAAGTAGGCACCAGTTGTCTGTACGGACCAAATCAATAGCACACGGAACCGATTTGATAAACTCGGACCAAGGAGACACTTATACACACGCATATGGCCGACAACCAGCAAAGCAAACACTCTTGCTCTGGTCCATTATTTCCACTGGAACGGTAATGGGACAAAGCAAAGGAAACTCTGATTTCGAAGCTGTCTTTTCTCCAACAGAAGGACTCCCACAACTTGACCCAAACAGCTGATCAAGCATCCTCGCGTATTATAGCAATGGTAGAGACGCTTTCTCAGGCAGACACACGACACCTCAGAAACGACAACGGGAAATTTCAAGTAATCTGACCATCTTGCACCGACCGGTTGCATTTGATTTCTATCGAGTGGACAAAGCGAAACGCAGCGGCAAGATTGTTGTCCCCTGAAATCGTCTGAAGACCAACATTGAAATAGAGGTCAAGTTCCTTAAAATATTGCGTAGGACATGTGCGTCAAAATATGTCGCTAGGTGTATCGTGGTCATCCTCCTCCCCCAGAGAATGCAGCCATGATTTGCTGCACTTTTTCAGTCTCCTCCCTAGCACAGGGTGCTTCATGTCTGGGAAAAAATGGAACCTGTCACACCTGTCCCGGTGGACGGTCGGCTCCCGGCAGGGTGTAGGTTCCGTGCTCGCCGCAGCGCGGCGCTGCTGTCGAGGCTCTCGGTATAACTAGGTGACCGCCGCGGCACCCAGGAACCTCAGCGCCCCAAAACACGGTCTGCACGTGCGGTCAGGTGCACACCGACAGAGGCAGCCATGCACCAGCCACGTATCGCGACAGCTGTCCTGCTGCTGATAGTCTCCACGATGGCAACAGGTCAGTAGACATTCACAGCATAGGTGGCGGTGCGATGGAGGTGAACACTGCGACCCATCGGCAGGCCAATTTAGACGTAAGGTGTGCATATCCAAGCTGGAGGAAGGTGCATACCTATGTTGGATGAAGGTACATATCCTGGTGGTAAGAATATGGATTGCCCAGGAGCACAGACTTCTATACTCATGGTGTGTGGAGGTTTATGTCCAAACAACCTATGGAAGTGTATATTCAAACAGGTGCATATCCAAGGGTATATTTCCAAGGAGTAAGACAGCGCATATCCAATTTGTAAGAAAACGTATGCTCAGCTCAGCAGGCTGTGGCGAGAGGTGATATCCTTGGGATATTTCAGAGAGAGAGAGAGAGAGAGAGAGAGAGAGAGAGAGAGAGAGAGAGAGAGAGAGAGAGAGAGAGAGAGAGAGACAGAGAGAGAGAGTCATTGAGACCCGCAGCGAAACTACACGCACCACTATGCCGGTTCTGCTCGTTCTATTTTGCTTTGGACTGGGCCTGGAGATCTGAGAGCACAAATCCACTTTAAGCCCTGCTTGTGTCAATTTGAAATGCGGCGCACTTCATGTGTGTACTTTGTCTTGTTGCAAACGATGTGCAGCCTTAAAATTGACACATCATCAAACATCTACATTTGACGAAAGCAAGCATCTTGATGTCAACCTTGAAAGTTTTAGTCCCCATCAAAGCCACTTATTGGGAACAGGTCATTTGAGTCATTTCAAAATCACCTTTCTCTGAGCTTCCCACAGAGTAGGGATCTGCTTCGGTACATGGTGCCGAATAGACATCAGCGTGAGGACAGTGCTACTTGTCATGTTTCCATGTTTCCTACCAATGTACAGTTTGTGATTGCAATGAAGTCAACTTTTGGCCAATCTCTCGGATTGTGTTTTCCTCCCGCGCATCTTGGGATCCAAGCTCCGAACAGATCCTAGGCGTTCGAACGGCACCTGCCGGCGCGCTGACATCAGCAGCTGACGCCACGAGCCAGGGCGGCGACGAATGTTGTGTTTGGTCATTTCCGGTGTGCTAGCGGCCGACCGACCGTGCCGCTTTGTGTTCATGTGCATGATGACATTGCATCGTCATTTGACGTATCGCCATCACGCATGTAGATCAAGGAGACTGGTCTGAAGTGCGGCACTATATTATATGATCCCTTCGCGGTGCGGTGCAACAAGTGATGCCGGCCAGTGACAAGCTGGGCGCTTGTCGAGCCAGCCCTCTCAGTATAAATCTCTCTCGCTCGCGCGGCTCGGTCAGACGCAACTTGACGGCCGAGGCGTTAGAATGTAACAGGGTGGGTTAAGGTGAGCAGACGTGCAGAAGGCGAACGGTTCTCCGGCGTGGGAACCTTTTATGTTCGTGCAATTTTGAGACACGAACTTAAAAGGAACGCGCTGGTGTTTACCTTTGCCGAGATTGTTCTTTCAGTGTTTGCTGCGTTGGTAATTATGAGCCCGGTCAATTTAAGCGTAGTGGGTTTGAAGAAGCCATTTCAATTGAGAACCAGTCGTCGTACAAGCAAGGCAAGCGATATTGCCATCACTGCCAGGGGAATTAACATTGTCGAGAGTGAGGACAGCTCGATTAAAAATACATCTTGCCCGCCATCAGGACAAAAATACATGATAATTTCTTCTTTTCCTAGGCGTCCTGCCGCTAAAGAAGTGTTCATCGGGGTTCCCCTGATGTAGTTTGAATCTACCGACTACGTTCTCAGAGGCAGGTGGATCCGATCTGATGACTCAGTCGTCGCTCTGCCAGAGGGCGGGTACGTCCGTGTGACCACTTAGCCACACAAATCTCCTCGTCTGCTGTACCGCACCGGTGTCAAAGGGATTACTCGCTTCTGTTTCAGACGCGCACTGGTCTCTGTCGAGCGCGATCTGCCCTGTCGACGACCTGGCGCCCAGGATACTCTGCCAGGCCGCCCCACCAGGAGGAACCTCGGACACCTGCTCTAGCGACAGCGACTGCGGCGGCCTCCTCAAGTGCTGCCACTACGGCTGCGGCAAGAGCTGCGTCACCGCGTGTCCGGCGCCGTGTCCCGGCGGCACTCAATGTCTGATCCGGGAGATTCAGCTGGGCCTCCCCTCCGTACGGCTGCCGGCCGCTTGCGTATAACTGGGCGAGCGTTGACCGCACACGACCAGTTGCTCCCAGTGGCGTAATCACCGTGTCGTATAGCACCACCTGTGGACAAGCACGGAAGTGAAGCGCAAAATGTTGGACACAATATGCCCAAAATTGGCACCGGTGAAACCAAAGTCGGCATTGCTCTTGCGTACCATCCGTGGGCAAGGCTGGCCTGACCGGCGGCACCAATCAGATGTGCACGTGCGAAATTTCCGCTGGTGCTCGTGCGACAGGCTGTTTTTGTGTAGTTACTTTTTGCGTACGTGTGCTTTGATTTTTGTCTAACGAATCACATGTTTTGTTCTCCATTCGAAAAATGCACCGTCTTCGGAATACATTGGATGCTACCTATTGACGTGAAGAGGCGATTGTTCAGTCTTCGAAGTCTTTGCTAGTGTGCACACAAAGTGGACATAAATGGTCGATTTGATGCAATGTAGAACTGCTTTTCCGGGGATCAATGACCAGAATACGCAGGTTAGAAAAGAAGAAGCGCCTGAAATAGAGTGCATTATGCTCATTTGCATTATGCTCATTTGCCGCAGAAGAGACTCCTGTGTGCATACACTGGGAATAATTTAAGAGGAATACTTTTTTCAGAAACTATTTCCTATCCGATTCGATTATTCAACTTCACTACTCTTGGAAAACTTGAGGAGAAATCCGGGCCAAAATGATCCAAATTAAGTTTTACCATTAGCAACATCGCATCGACTTATTTATGCCATAAAATGCTTCAACTGGCTTTAGTACGGATTTGAAGCGCTACGCTGGGATAGTTTCATCGTGAAGCCGTGTTCGGGTGAGTCTTCTGGTTTTTCTCCACTCCCGATGTTTTCTCCAGCGTCGTTATTTATTAACACGTGCCCTGGAGGGGGGCGAAATCCGCCCACCCCTCCGGTTTTTCGTAGAGAACTCCCGATTTTACGTGCCGACATACACCATTGTGTTCGTACCTGCTTCGAAATGAACGGAACGTTGTTGAAAGTAAAAAAAAGAAAATCTACCGAAACTTTTTTTTTTCGAGTTAGCGGTCGGTAAAGTCAAAAAATTTTATCAGCGCCAGACTACAAAAGCGCTGATGCGCTTCCCGAATATTGGCAAAAACGAAGTATTCTTGGCAACACTAGCGACTTATTTGATGTATATTGTTATATTACATTGCTTCAAAGTCATGTCAGGTCACTGAGGTCAAGTCAGGTCAAGTTCATGATAGGCTAACACACGCCCTGGAGGAATGGAGGGCGAAATCCTCCCACCCCTCCGATTTTTCGTACATAACTCCATATTGTACTGGCCGATATACGCCATTTTTCTGTACTTACTTAAACATTCCAGGCGCATTGTTTAAAGTAAGAAAAATGAAAATCAGCTGAAACGTTTTTATGTTATTGGCCGTTAAAGTTTTTTAAAAATCGCAGCTTCAGACCTAAAAAATCGGCGCTGATACGCTTCCGTATATTGGCAAAGGGGAAGTGTTCTTGATGACACTAGTGACTTGTTTGATGCATATTGTTATGCCATATAATATAAAAGTCATGTTAGGTCGCCGTGGTCATCATGACAGGCTAATGGAACCAAACTTGGTCAACATGAATGTTGTCATAAATGGAAATCACTGTCATGCGATTGATGTCACTTTGCATGTTGCTCCCTGTACGTCGGGAAATCTACTGTTTGTCATTGTGTGCCTAAGCGTTTCTATACTTCATTCATGTATTTCACTCCTTTTTTTGCAAAGTCGATTGTGTCGAGCCGCCCAACGGAGCAGTCAGGTGGGCAGCCCGGTTCGGGTAACTGGAGAGGTAATAACCTGATAAAGTGCTCCTACATAGGTGACCTGAGGTCAAATGGCGGATCTGGCATACGTGTTGCATCATTAGTAATGTCCAAACATCAGTAATGTCCAAAACATCAGTAATGCCAATGTTGGAGCATTCAAGCACAATCACAGCGATCCATAACAATGACAAGCAAAGGGAAGCAAGACCCCAAAAAAGTTATTTTGACCTCATTTGACCTTGATCGGTAAAAAGCTCCTATCCTCAGAGTATTGCATACACTTAACAAATGCTCCATAACCACCTTTGGCTTTTTCATACTGAGGAGATCTTTTATCACAGATATTATTTTAAAATATCTGTATCCGTTGAAGCGTGACTATTGGTTGAGCTTTTTTGGAGGTGACCTCACTTGACCTTGACTACCTCGTTGACCCTAGATGACCTGACTTCAAAATTCTGACACAACATGCCAAATTGATGTGGGAAAAGGTATGACAATTTTTGTTGCGTTGCCGCGAGCCATTCGTTCACTATCCACGAAACACCTGAGGGGGGCGGTTGAAGACCCCCCCGAGACGGGACGGGTTAAGAAACGCGCCGGTTATATCTATGGATGTACAGTGTGCACAAACAATGGCGTATTTCGCCGGGTAAAATCTGGCGCTATGTAAGAAAAACCGGAGGCGTGGGCGGATTTCGCCCCCCCTCCCTGGCGCGTGTTAACCCGGTTGCGGGGAATTTAGTGTCTGAAATATTGGATCCAATTTTGACTTGAAATGAGCGGTTTATGAGGTAGAAATGGAGATAGTGTAGTAGTTTGCCCGGTATGTCTATGTTGTATGGGTGTTGTCATAGTCATAGTCATAGTCGTATATTGAGCTATGCATAGTCATGGCTTTTCAGCACTCTCGTCAATACATGGTTCAATCATAAAAGAGAAACTCGAATTATGAAGAACACTAAATAACGCAAAACGTCAATGGAAAAAGATAAAATGACACAACATGCCATAAAATACGCCCCCGAGCATCAACCCTATTATTCCACGTGCTGGCCGCCGGATACAGAAGGCTGCGCCTCGCAGCTTCCGTATTAATGCGGGGCAGCTCTAATTTATTCGCGTCAGTCCTCGAGTGCTCCAACTGGAGATTTCGGTACCAAACTTGATATTGTTAGGCAATGTAATGGGGTCAGGTGTTGCAAGCAGTCTTCCAACCATGGCCAAATCGCGCTGCTACAGCACGTTGTCGAACACCAGCCAATCAAGGGCCGCTAGCGCCGCTGTAATGTGCTCTCGTCGACTTAAGTCAGAGACGATACGTCCGCCGAAATTAATGACTATTTGAATTCGGTGTTTCTGACTTTTGTTGCAGCTTCCCAAACAGTCGTATTGTAATGGATGTGGGGGAAAACCAATGCCTGAACCAGTAACTTTTTCGCTTCAGGGGGAAGTTTGTGCAGAACACAGTAGCAGTGGCGAGTTTCTTGGGATATCTGTTTTTCCATGGCAAAGCTGAATTTACATAGATGCCGATCATTTTGGCGTGGGGCGAGGGCTTGATTTCGTTGTCCCCAAATGTGATAGAGAAGCTTTCGCCCAGTTGCAGACGCCGAGGTTTTATAACTATTAGTTCCGTTTTGCTAGGGTTGATTTTGAGCCGATTTAGGGTACACCAAGTTAGAGCCATACCCATGGTGTGCTCTACTCGTTGTTCTAATACTTCCAAATTTCCTGGGGTGTCTGAGTCCAAAAATTGCACGTCATCAGCGTAGACGACCTATTTTCCGTCTGGGAGATGAGGTCCAAGGTGGTTAATTCAATAATTTGAATTTGTCTGACCAGTAGTTATGGGCGCAAAATGATCTCAGACGTCGACGTGCCATAAAATTCCAACCATCGTCACCATCTGACCACTAGTTGGTTAAATCACGTGCTTAACTTCCTTGTTCAAAGCCATGCATGTCGTTGAACATAAGCAATTCGATATTTCTGAACGTAATCTCCAATTTCCGGTTGTTGTAGAAATCTCAACCAGATTTTCTGTCTGCTGTGTTGATGCATTCTCTATATCCGTGCATTTTGCGTTTTTCGTGTATTAGAGAAGTAATTTAACTGATGCACTTTCAGATAAAGCATTCATCATGCGAAGTGTTGCCGTCCACGATGTCTATACGGTGATCGCTGAGTGCAGCATGTCCCAGCAACACATCCAGAGACTACCTTGGGAAAGTCAAGCTGCTTTCGACGCCATGGTGACGACGCTAGACGAGATGACTGACGCTGTGGAGATCGGTGGTCTTGATCCTGACGAGGAGCTCTGGCCGACCCTCCTTCCGCATCAATGGTGTATCACTGCTGATGAGGTTAATGTGGCAGTCGGTGACATTTATATTTCACTGGCTTCAGCTTTTATTTTAACTTGTACGTAATCGTAATACGCTGTTGTTCCGTGTTCCGTCCCACAGCTGCCTACTCGCTGTCACACCTACTAATACTTGTTTCAAAATTGGTAAAGGACTAGTCAAAATTGTTAAGTTATTCAATTAGTTAGGGACTGGTTAACATTGGGGTGGGGTGTCCTCTCATAAACGGTTTTGCCGGATTATTTGGCACCTTGGAGCTTTGATTGTCCTATCTCAAAATAGGAAATGTTCTAAATATCTTGAAATTCTGCAGTCATACATATCGTCAAAATGTTGACGAGAAAACGAGACCTGGGCTCCACCAACCAGACGCTGAATGGAGCCATGGACGACCTGCAGCGTGTTGGTGACCTCTGCCAGCTCCGCCGGTTGCTGCACGATTCTGGTGTCACCTTGATCACGTCAGCGTTGGATCAGCTAGCCTTAAAGAGGTTGATTCCTCCGTCCGCTGTCGTTTCAAAGGAGAGTGTGCTCGCCGCTTGGCGCTGCGTGAGGCGCTGCCCTGATGAGGACAATCGAGGACTTTACAAGGTGCTTTTTTAGGCGGCGGACGCGGGAATCCGTTGGTTGGTGCATATGTGGCTCTGTTCACCAGAATATGGCTTGTCAGCCCAGCAGTGTCGGTGGTCGAAAGCATGGCGAGTGTGATTGGTGAGGTGTTTGGAGCCCACCGGCAACTTGATCATGTAAACGCCGCGAATGAGCTGATCATTCGTTGGAACAGTCCGGAGCCGGAGCGAACTGGTCCTCTGCTGGACTTGCTGCAGACAAAGCAGTCTTACCGCTTCCAACGCGTAGGGTATACCCTGAGAATTCAGGAGGCGTTTGTAGGCACCGTTATGCAGCGGCTTGGAAGCAAGAAGTGCGCTCGATCGGTGGTATTTTGCACCCCATAAGGCTTCTCACGCCGCAAAGCGTGCGATTGTCTCGCAAAACCCATGCTGTCTTGTGACTGATATGCTATCAATATAGTTCATCATGGCCATACAGTGTCTTTCGTTGCATTTTTTAGACATGTGGATTGCGGTCTAGTATGTAATGTGATATTGTAACATCTTCCCATTGTCTGGTCACATAACATGGCAGCTGTAGTGGAAGGATGGTGGCAAAACAGTGTAAGTTCGTTTAAGCCGGACTCAGGTAGCAAAAAGTGTATGTTTTGTTCTCGTAGGTAGCAGTCTAGAAACATTCATCCAACATTCAACATTCAACATAGAATCAAATCTAGAAACATTCAACATTGACCTCTGGTGGTGTGGTGCACTACGGGTACAGCACCTGATTGATCAAGGCCATCATTGAGTACAGTGTGGGTTGAGCCGAGTTTTAGCTACTGGCAAGTGTCATCACCTTCCTCGCAACCGTTGCCGAGATACAGATACCAAATGTACGGCATAGGCGGCGGTGGCTGAAACAGACTTCGTTCATTTTGAGTTCTATTATATGAGATTTGATCAATTCCTGGGTTGGTGTTCGTGTTGGAGGGCTTACAGTCGGTTATTCGAGAAGCAGAGACCATTTAGTGGTAACCTGTACTGAAAAGCAGGGGTCACCGAATTTTTTTGGACTTGCCCACGTCTATACTTATTGCTGATTCCCAAGAATAGAGCTGCTTGTTAGAGAAGTTCGTCGGATACATGGGCGACGTTGTCAGTGAAAAGGAAAAACCCACGCCGCTCTGACGCCAGGTGAACTGGCTGACCTTTGCTGGCTGACGTTTGCTGCCTTTGCTGGCTGACCTATTCTGGCGTTCTGCACACTCACCTGAGCTTCGTATCAACGGGCTATCTGTCAACTGTTCATCTATCAACTGCATGACCATGTAAAATGATAACTGTGCCTTCAGATTTGTTGACGGCTAAGCTAATGAGAACTAAATTTGTTGGTCCAGCAGTTGGCGCCAATACGGTCTGGTCACGTGGTCGAAAACATTGAAGTGTATATTTCCGGGTATCGTTTATTGTCGCATTTTTAATACCATAATCACTTGTACTACATACCTGCATATATTCCACGCGGTGTGGGTTTTGCTAAAATTGTAATGTTCATTCTCTGTGATGTCATGTGGTGATAATTTGTAGTGTGCGACATTCGATCTACTTCATTTTTAAACCATAGTGTTATGCCGAAAATCCCTCCTTTCCACAACGTTGGCGATGTGTTGACGACACACACATGGTAGATCGGTACGTGGATAAATATCTGATAACCGATGCATTTGCCATAGTTATATCTCTGCTGCAGGAATAACGTCCACTTTCTTTGGACCGGTGCCACTTAGGGCGTCTTGTGCCCTACGTATTGTGCTTCCCCTCCGTGGTCCTCCACGGATGGCGAGAGGTGATTACACTGGTCACTCTGAGTTCCTCACGACAGCGGTTACCAGGCACAGCTCGTGCCGCAACAGTTGGCCAGCTACACCTCCACTGCGAGCAGCCGATCGTGTGCGGTTACCACTGGGGCGGTGCGCAAGAGACCGGCGACGGGGTGTTGGAGGGCCAGTTGGCAGGAATCTTCCCGATCTGACATTGGAGGCCGCTGGGACAAGGCGCCGGACAAGCAGAGACGCAGTCCTTGCCGCAGCCGTATTGGCAGCACTTGAGGAGGAGGCCGCAGTCGCTGTCGCTAGAGCAGGTATCCCAGTTTCCTCCTGGCGGCGGGGCCATGCAGCGCACCCGGGGCCCCAGATCGTCGAAGGGACACACCGCGGTCGACAAGGTACGGTGTGCGTCTGAAACAGAAACGCGTAATCTTTTACACGTGCACGATACGGCATACATGGCGATGTGTGTGGCTAGGTGGTAACATGAACCGAGCCGCTCCGGGGCCCGGGCGTAGCGACGTCTGAGTCGTAAGATGAAATGCACGTTCCTCAGATACCGCACTCAGTAGGTCGGAAAAATGCACCGGGGGTACTCCGACAACACTTCCTTAGCACTAAAATGCTGAGCAAAAATGTCACTTTAACTTTTGCCCGGCTGGCGGGTAAGGCGAAGATTTCTAATACAGCAGTCCTCACAAACTGTACAGTGATGAGAAGCATGACAATGCCTACTGGCCACATCCTGCGGTCTATTAACCCGAGCCGTCTCTCCGGTCAGATCCTCACACCCCGTCTGGAGGGGGGGGGGGTCGGATAGTAACACCCCTTCTAAAATCCAAACTAAGAGTCGCACGAAAACGAAAGAGGTGTCATCGGAAAGCGCTCGACAGGTTGGGTCCGGATCCGCCCCCCAAACAATTACCGCCTAAAAGTGACGTCACTAGGTGGACTAGATTTTCACGACTTTTCACGAATTACATTATGTTTTTGGCTCTGGGGAGTTCATTTTGTGGATATATGAAGAAAGAAAAAAGCTGTTTGGAATGAGGAAAGGACAGCGAAATCGACCGAGGCCATACATTTTTTGCTCCCCCATTTTTATTTTAAATTTCAAAGTTTTAAGTTTACAAGTTTTCTTTAATTTTCCTTTTCCAATGGGTGGAACAGACCGAGAAACCTTGTTGGAAATAAACTTTCCCTCATAAAAATGCTTACTTTAGCCAGGATCGTCTATTTAAACTGCACTTGGCAATTATGCAAGATTTATATGTACTCAAAAACGAAAAATGTGAAACATTACACTTATAGTTTTGTTGCATCCATAAAGATAAGCAAACGCTGAAGGCTTCATTAAAATATTGGTATCCGTTAAAGCGTGACGACTGGTTGAACTTTTTTGGAGGTGACCTCAGTTGAACTTGACTAACTCGTTGACCTTAGATGACCTGACTTCAACATTTTGAAACAGTATGTCGAATTGATGTTGGAAAAGGTATGACAAACTTGGGCGCGCTACCCCGTCATGTTCGTCCGCTATCTGCGAAAAAAATTAGGGGGCGGCTGAAGACCCCTCCCTCGAGATGGTACGGGTTAAGCACTATGTACTGGAAGATGCTCCTGGCTTTGGCAAGCTCAGAAGAAACTGATTCTCGAATGGCTCAAATGGCCTGTCCCCAACAAGTGGCCTTCATGATTACTCCGACGCTTGACACCATGGTGTTTGCTTTCGTCACAACTACATATTTGATGACATGCAAATTTTACGGCACTAAAAAAACCGTAGATATCAAGTTCATAAACCGCATCTGTCGCAAATTCGGACCGTGTCGCCCGTGATTGTTCATGGCCGAGAGCCTTATGCAATTTGAAGCAATTCCAAATACTTCGGTCGCTTCAAAAGGCAGTATAGTTGGAACAACAACGTCGAAAATATTGCCAACATGAAAGGCGCTTCGTTTCAAATTTGCACAGGCATGGTTTACGACGGATTTGCGCTCCCAAATCTCGAGGTCCAGTCCAAGCGGATTTAGAGGGAGAAGAATCTTCGTAAGTGGTACGTTGGACTTCGCTGCGGTGAGCAATCATATTTTTTACAACGGGTTTTACACGGGCCTTGGAGATGGGGGCGAAATCCGCCCACCCCTCCAGTTTTTCATAGATAACTCCAAACTGTACAGGCCGATACACGCCATTCTTTGTCTACCTACTTGGAAATCACCGGCGCGTTGTCTAACACGCCCACTGGAGGGGGGCGAAATTCGCCCACCCCTCCAGTTTTTCGTATATAACTTCAGATTTTACCAGTCGTTATAGGCTATTGTTTGTGTACCTGCCACTAAATGACCGGCGCGTTGTTTGAAGTAAGAAAAATGAAAATCTCCCGAAAACTTTTCGGGTTAGGGGTCGCTAAAATCAAAACATTTATGAGCGCCAGATCACAAATATCGGCGCTGATGCGCTTCCCGTATATTAGCAAAAATGAAGTGTTCTTGGCAAAACTAGCGACTTGTTTGATGTACATTGTCATGCTACATAGTTCCAGAGTCATGTCAAGTCACCGAGGTCAAGTCAGGTCAAGCTCATAACAGGTTAACACATGCCCCAGAGGCGAAATGGCGAAATGCGCCAATCCTTCCGATTTTTCGTACATGACTCCATATTGTACCGGCCGATGTACGCCAAATGTTTCGCGTACCTGCTTAGAAATGACCGGCGCATTGCTTAAAGCAAGAAAAATAAAAATCTGCCGAGACGTTTTCAAGTTAGGAGCCGTTAAATTAGAAAAAATTCGCAGCTCTAGACCACATAAATCGCCGCTGATGCGCTTCCCGTATATTGGCAATAGGGAAGTGTTATTGACAACACTAGCAACTTGTTTGATGCATATTGTTATGCTATATAATTTAAAAGTCATGTTGGGTCGCCGAGGTCAAGTCAGGTCAAGTTCATGACAGGCTAATGGAACCAAATTTGGTCATCTGGAATGTGTCATAAATGCAAATGACTGTCATGCGATTGATGTCACTTTACATGTTACTCCCTATACATCCCGAAATCTACTGTTTGTCCTTGTGTGCCTAAACGTTTCCATACTTTATTCATGTATTTCACTCCTTTCTTTGCGAAGCCGATTGTGCCGAGTCGCCCAACGGAGCAGTCGGGATGGGAACCCGGTTCTGGTAACTGGAGTAGGTAATGACCTAATAAAGTGCTCCTATATAGGTGACCTGAAGTCAAATGGCGGAACTGACATCTGTATTGCATCATTAGTAATGTCCAAAACATCATTAATGCCAATTTTGGAGCAGTTAAGCACAATTACAGCGATCCATAACAATGACAAGCGAAGCCACGCAAAACCAGAAAATTGTGCTATTTTGACCTCATGATATTGAAGACCATGACCATGACCATGAACATGACCTAGGGTCATGAACTTTGCACACAATAGAGGTCACTATCGTGCCCATCCACCCTATGAATTTCGTTGCCCTAGCTTTCATAGAAGCTGAGATCTAGGGCGGAATCCGGCCCCCCCCTTAATATCTCAGCCCGCGCGTTATTTTCAGAGGCCCTCCAGGGCGCGTGTTAAAGCAAGAAAAAACGAAAATCGACCGAAAATGTTTCGAATTAGGTGTCGTTAAAGTAAAAAATGTTATCAGTGCCAGACCACAAATATCGGCGCTGATGCGCTCCACGTATTTTGGCAAAAAGGAAGTGTTCTTGGCAACACTAGCGACTTGTTTGATGTATATTATTCTGCTACATTGGTTCAAAGTCATGGATATGCCAACGCTTACATCCAGGATAGACACCTTCCTCCAACTTGGATATGGACCCTTGTGCACCTCGTATGCACACCTTACGTCTAAATTGGCCTGCCGATGGGTTGCAGTGTTCACCTCCATCGCACCACCACCTGTGCTGTGAATGTCTACTGACCTGTTGCCATCGTGCAGACTATCAGCAGCAGGGCAGCTGTCGCGATACGTGGCTGGTGCATGGCTGCCTCTGTCGGTGTGCACCTGACCGCACGTGCAGACCGTGTTTGTGGCGCTGAGGTTCCTGTGTGGCGCGGCGGTCACCTAGTTATATCGAGAGCCTCGACAGCAGCGCCGCGCTGCGGCGAGCACGGAACCTACACCCTGCCGGGAGCCGACCGTCCACTTGGACAGGTCTGACAGGTTGTTTTTCACAGATACGATGCACCCTCTGCTGGGAAGCGAGAGCGAAAGTGCAGGAAATCATTGCTGTGTCCTCTGGGGTGAATGACGAAATGCACTTAACGAAATATTTCGATACATGTGTCCTCGCAGTGATTTGAGGGAATTTATTTCTACGTCAGTGGGGTTTTCAGAATACTTCAGAGAAGAATGAGGTTTCCCCGGGTTTGGATATGTTCACTCCATATAAACGAATGCAGCCACGATACGCAAGGTGATCAGATGATTTGATCTTTCCCGCTGTCTTTTCTGAAGTGTATGAGAGAGCCACTCTGCTATTGGTTGGAAACTTCAGGATACTTTTGTCACCTGTTCGGGTGAAGTTGTTCGGCGCCCCATCTTTCGATAAAAGCCCAGTTTTTTAATCAGAGCTTCCGCCACTTGGTCGCATTACCGTCTCAGTGGAGGCAAGCGCATGTCTGTTTACTTTGCTCATCGCCGTCCATTATCGTGCAGTGTCTCCTTGGTTCGAGTTCATGAAGTCAGTTCCGTCCGTTGCTGCTTTGGTCCGCAGAGACGACTGGTGCCTACTGCTAGTGAGCACCTGCACACCGTGCCTGCGATGGTAACATCTGTCGGCCGAGTGGTGGTGGGTCGGAACCGGTCCGTGGTACGTGCTCTCCCATCACAGGGGACCAGCGGCAAGCGCTGCTCTCTGTGCAAACTAAACACCAGTCCATCTTTGACGGCCATTTTGAACTCACTATTCTCGTGATACGTATGATGAATATTCACGGGGTTGGCAAATCAAGTGAGTACTGGAAATTATTTCGTCTCTTAGGACCAGTCACTAGCAGTGTCCAAGCAGGCAGAAATCAATTAGCAAGTCAAGCGGAACGGCTATCTAGCATTGCTGTTTCCCCACAATATGCTGAAGCCGCGCCACGACAGCCAGGCTCAGTCTGTACCACCTGTGCTGCATGTGCGTACATGCAAGGCCGCAGTATATGCACGTCGGCAACAATTTCCTTTCAGAGGGGTGGCATCGGCAGCTGGTGATGTCCAACAGTGAAAATGGTGCATGACGTGACACTAGGCTGCCGTGGGGCATCCTGTTAGGACAACGTGCTGAGGTGCTGGCGCGTAGTTCGCCACGACACCTGTGACAGGCAATGCATACATTACTGTGATTGCCCATCCTCCAGAGTCAGCGAAACATAGCCAGATGTGTGCTGAAAACCACGATCCGGTCTGCAGGCAGCTCGCCGTATGTGGTATGTTTATTCTGAATGTGTGCATCAGCCGACCTTGAGAGCCAAGGTCTCGCAGAGTCTGTCCCACGGTGACCACACCGATGGTGGAGTCTCTCCCACCGTGACCAGAACTATGGTGCAGTCTGTCCAGCCGTTGCCACAGCGATGGTGCAATTCCTCCCACAGTGACTATACCGATCGTATAGCCTCCCCCACCGTGACCTAAGGAAAACCAGCCATTCATCTTTTACGAACCCAGGATGTTCTCGTAGGTAACTATTGAGCCGTAGTCGTACTGAACAGCTGAGACGTTGACTTTTCCGAATCTCAGTACTGAAGCCGGCGAGTGACCGACAGGCCGTGTCTTACCGCAGTGTGGACACAGTCGACACCACTGCCGCCGCGTCCCATTCCCGGTCATGGGTCGTCACATCGACCCCGCCGCCGCCGCCACCGTGTCCGTTGCCGCTGCTTCTGCTGCTGCTGTCGCTGCTGCTGCTGCCGCTGCTGCTGCCGTCGCTGCTGCTACTGAAGCCACTGATGATGGTGGTGGCTGTGTTTTGCGTCAGTTTCGTGTCAGCCGAGCCTGTCGTGTGGCCATGTATGGCGCAGAGCGGCGGACAAAACGTGCGCGATATGTTCGTACAATGTGTAGTGACTGAACACTGGCCACTTGTGTTGCGTGATGGTCATCATGCAACACTCCTGTGGATTGAGGACTCACGGCTGGCATGGACGGCACTGAGCAGACGAAGAGGGCCCCGGGCCGGACGTTGGCAGGGCCTCTAGGCCAGCACTGGCTCACGCTGATGAAGGGGACTGTGTTCCCCAGGCCGATAAAGAGGCTCCCTAACAACGAGACGGCAGAGCCAAAGAGCAGGCGCAATGAGCCAGATACGGACGCCTGGCTCATGGCCCTCAAATGTTTCGGTAATTTCCAGTGCGCCCAGCTACATTAATCATTTAGAGGAAATTGCCACCCGGGGACAAATATATTCACTACCTACCTGAGGTGTCATAGGAATACTATATCAGGCTAGGCTAGCTGTATGCATCACGTGAATGCAATGGGGGAACTCTCATATGAGAGTTCTCTTCGCCTGGCGGTCGCCGGCGTCTCAGCAGCACGGCGGGTGGCATCTCTCGGTATATTCAAGTACTCTGTTGCCATCTGTTGGCGGAGCCCACCCGCCACCTGCCGGCTGCGGCAGCGAACCTGTGTCAGGAATATACGTCCAAGGAGTGAAGTGATGCCATTCCCTACGGGTACACCCAGTGGTTAATGAAGCCAAAAATTGAATGCAATCTGAAGTGAGCCGATTTTTAACCGCTGGCAAGTTTCATTCACATTATTCGCAACCGTTGCCGAGCTCCAGATATAAATTGCACAACGTCGGCGGCGGCGTCTGGGACAGACTTCGTTCATTTTGTGTTATATGATATGAGATTTGGTGAATTCCTCGCTTGGTATTCGTGTTCGCGGGCATAAAATCGGTTATTCGATGAGTATAGGCCATTAGGTTGTACCTCGTACTGGGAGAGAGTGATCACCGAATCCTTATGGATTTTCCCACGTCTCTAATTATTGCTGAATCCCAAGAATGGAGCTGTTTGTCGGCCAAGTTCGTCGGATTCTGGCATGGCGTCAACAGCGAAAAGGAAAACCCCACGCCACTCTGACGTCAGCACTGGCTGACCTTTGCTGGCTAACCTTTGCTGGCGTTCCGCGTTCTGCGCTGAACTTCGGGTTAAGCCTGCCACGCCAAACCGTCTGCTGGTTCTGCCGGAATATCAACTCTACCGAGCTGACCGGCCGGACAATCGTGGCTTTGGTGGTGTGGCTGTGGTCGTCAGGGACGGTATAAGCGTGACTCCACTCAGTGACTGTGCCACCACGACCCAACAGCAGGCTCGAGCCATTGTGGACCGTGGTGAAGCCGGATGGCAAGCGGAAGTTCATCCTCGGCACAGTCTACCCCCCTCCCCGACGCAATGTTGCAGACTTAAAGGCGGACTTCTCCGATCTGGAGTCCCAATATGAACGACTTTGTATTGATAACCCATTGTGTAGTGATCATCTGCGGTGTGTCGTGATCATATGCGGTGACGTAAATTGCGGTCTTACAAAGCATGATGGTGACTGCGAAAAACATGTTGAATGTTTTGTTTTTGTCTGATTACCCGCTGGATCAATTTGTAACGACACCTACTTATTCAAGCGGTTCCATACTGGATGTTTTCATAGCGAATGGTCGTCTTCCTGTTACACGCTGTGGATCACGATTTTGTCATTTTAGCCCGCGCAAATTTCTTCGCGTTTTACTTGATGTTCCGCGCTGCCGTCCTGCGTGTCGCACCGTGCAATCTCGTCACTTGCGCCGGATTGACCAAGCTGCTTTATATCGTGACCTTATGTGTGTGGATGGGTGGAGAGTGTTTTATTTATAGACGGTCTCGATAAGGTGGAACGCATTCCTGTGTTGCTTTTTACCGATTTTTTACCGACACGGTCCAGCTAAGTCGATGCGCATTCGAAACCCTAGCGCCCCAGCGTTGTCTGACAGAACCAGAGATCGCATGGCTTGCCGCCGGGAGGCGCTGCGTTACCCAGGTCGCAGCGCCTCCCAGGCTCTGCTGTTTACAGCGAGCTCAACAGACAGGTACGCTCTGCCATTCGACGGGACACCCTTGACGATGTTCAGAGGCGTGTCCAGGAGAGCGGACGAGGGGGCATACGGCAGTGTATTAGGTCCACCGTGGGCGATGCCAAGTGCCATCGTAAGGCTCCTGACGCCACGCCTAATCAGCTAAACGATTATTTTGTTGGCGTTGGACCACGCATTGCTGGCGAGGTTGCTGGTCAGGATGCCTCCCCGAGCCTGGCCTGTCGCTTGCAGCGAGTGGGCGCCTATGCATTCTGCCTTGTGCCACTGTTCCTCTCAGAGCTGCGCGCCATTGTGTTCGGCTTCAACAGGTCATTCATCTCCGGGGCGGACGGCATCAGCGTGGGTATGATCCGGCTGAGTTTTGACGTTATTGGCAGTGTGCTTCTGCATTTGGTCAACTCCAGCCTCACCACTGCTGACGTCCTCATCTCCTGGAAGCACTCCATAGTTTATCCTATCTTTAAATCCGGTGACCCTACCAGCCCATCCAACTACCGGCCCAAAGAGGAGTGTTCTCTCATATGAGTGCTATCTCTGCCTGTAGGTCGCCGGCGTCTCCACAGCGCGGCGGGTGGCATCTCTCGGTATATTGAAGTACTCTGTTGCCATCTGTTGGCGGAGCGCACCCGCCACCTGCCGGCTGTGGCAGCGAACCTGTGTCAGGAATATACGTCCCAGATGTGAAGTGGTGCTATTCGCTACGGGTACCCCCAGTGGTTAACCAAACCCAAAATTGAATGCAATCTGAAGTGAGCCTACTTTTAATCGCTGGCAAGTTTCATTCATGTTACTCGCTACCGTTGCCAAGATAAAAATACAAAGTGCCCGACATCGGGGGCGGCCGCTGGAACTGACTTCGTTCTTTTTTTGGATATATTATATGAGATTTGGTCACTTCCTGACTTGGTATTCGGGTTGGTGGGCTTATATTCGGTTTCCCGATGATAAGCATAGACCATTCGGTTGTACCCTGTACTGGGAGATAGGGGTCACCGAATCCTCCTGGTTTTTCCCACGTCTCTAATAAATCCTGATTCCCAGTAATTGAGCTGCTTGTCGGCGAAGTTCGTCGGATACTTGTGTGACGTCATCAGCGAAAAAGGAAAAACCCACGCCGCTCTGACGCAAGGTGCACTGGCTGACCTTCGCTGGCTTAGCTTGCCGAACTTTGCTGGAGTTCAGGGCACTCAGCTGAGCTTCGAATCAATGGGCTATCTGTCAACGGGTTATCTATCAACGGCAAAGCCATATAAACTGATAACTGTGCATTCAGATTTGTTGACGGCTAAGTTAACCCGCGCTGTCTTCCAAAACAATTTCCCCACAAAAGTGACGTCACCAGGGTGGCTAGATTTTCACGATTTCTCACGACTTACATTATTGATTTTGACTCTGGTAGCTCATTTTGGGGATGTATGAAAAAAACAAATTGTATTTGGAATAAGAAAAGGACAGCGAAATCGACCAGCGCCATTTTGGTTTTTGGCCTAGATTTTGGCCCTCCAAAATAAAATTTTTTTTTGATTTATCAAAATTTTGAGTTTTCAAGTTTTCTTTAATTTTCTTTTTCCAATGGGTAGAGCAGACCGAGAAACGTTGTTGGAAGTCAACTTACCCTAATACAAAAAATGCTTACTTTAGCCAGAACCTTCTATTTGAACTTCAATTGGCAAATATGCAAAATTTATATGTAGTCAAAAACCCCCAAAATTCAGCTCATACGTTTTGTTGCATCCCTAAAGATAAGCAAATGCTGAAAGTTTCATTAAAATATCTGTATCCGTTAAAGCGTGACGACCGGTTGAACTTTTTTGGAGGTGACTTCACTTGACCATGACTAACTCGTTGACCCTAGATGACCTGACTTCAAAATTTGAAACATCATGCCAAATTGATGTGGGAAATGGTATGCCAAATTTGGGCGCGCTTCCGCGCGCCGTTCGTCCACTATCCCCGAAAAACTTGAGGGGGCGGTCGAAGACAACCCCCCCCCCCCGAGACGGGACAAGTTAATAGTAAATCAGTTTGTTGGTCTAGCCATTGGCGCCAACACGGTCTGGTACACGGCCTCGTGGTCAAAAGCATCGTAGTGTATGTGCGCTGGACTCATTTATTGTGGCATATTTACTACCAGAATTACCTTTACTACACACCTACGTACTATGCGGTGTGCGTTTTGCTAAAAATGTGATGCTGATTATTTGTCATGTCATGGAGCAATAATGTTTACTGTGCATAACATGTGATCTACTTCATCTTTTTCAACCATAGATACATGCCGAAAATCCTTCTCTTCCACAGAGTTGGCGACGTGTTGACGACACGCACACACGGCAGATCGGTGGGTGGTTAAATGTGTTGAAACAAATATATTTGCTATAAGTTAATCTCTCCTGCAGGGACAAAGTCCAATCTCATTGGACCGGTGCCAATTTTGGGCGTCTTGTGCACTACATATTGTGCTTCCCCTCCGTGGTCCTCCACGGATGACGAGAGGTGATTACATTGGTCGGTCAGAGTTCCTCACGATAGCGGTCACCAGGCACAGCTCGTTCCTCACCAGTTTGCCAGCTACACCTCCACTGCGAGCAGCCGATCGTGTGCGGTTACCCCTGGGGCAGTGCGCAAGAGGCCGACGGCGGGATGTTAGGGAAGCCGGCAGGAAGATTCCCGATCTGACATTGGAGGCCGCTGGGACAAGGCGCCGGACAAGCAGAGACGCAGTTCTTGCCGCAGCCGTATTGGCAGCACTTGAGGAGGCCGCCGCAGTCGCTGTCGCTAGAGCAGGTATCCCAGTTTCCTCCTGGCGGCGGGGCCTTGCAGCGGGCCCGGGGACCCAGATCGCCGAAGGGGCACACCGCGCTCAATAGTGGCCGGCGTGCGTCTGAAACAGAAACGTGTAATCTCTTTACAAGTGTACGATATGGGATACGTGGCGATGTTTGTGGCTAAGTAGTCATATGAACCGACCCGCTCCCGGGCCCGGGCGTAGCGACGTCTGAGTCGTAAGGTGGAATGCACGTTCCTCAGATACCGCACTCAGTAGGTACAAAATGCACCGGGGGTACTCCGACAACACTTCCTTAGCACTAAAATGCTGAGCAAAAATGTCACTTTAACTTTTGCCCGGCTGGACACTAAATAAACCGTAGATACCAAGTTCATAAACCGCGTCTGTCGCAAATTCGGACCGTGTCGCCCGTGATTGTTCATGGCCGACAGCCTTATGCCATTTGAAGCATTTCCAAACACATCGGTCGCTTCAAAAGGCAGTATAATTGGAACAACAACGTCGAAAATATCGCAAACATGAAAGGCGCTTCGTTTCAAAATTGCACAGGCATGGGTTACGACGGATTTGCGCTCCCAAATCTCGAGGTCCAGTCCAAGCGGATATAGAGGGAGAAGAATCTTCGTAAGTGCTACGTTGGATTTCGCTGCGGTGAGCAATCATCATTTTTACAACGGTTTTTACACGGGCCCTGGTGGTGTAGGCGAAATCTGCCCACCCCTCCAGTTTTTCATAGATAACTCCAAATTGTACCGGCCGATACACGCCATTCTTTGTCTACCTACTTAGAAATGACCGGCGCGTTGTTTAAAGCAAGAAAAAAACGAAAATCGACCGAAAATGTTTCGAGTTAGTTGTCGTTAAAGTAAAAAAAATATTACCAGCGCTAGACCGCAAATATCGGCGCTGATGCTCTCCCCGTATTTTGTCAGAAAGGAAGTGTTCCTGGCAACACTACCGACTTGTTTGATGCATATTATTATGCTACATTGGTTCAAAGTCATGGATATGTCAACGCTTACATCCAGGATAGACACCTTCCTCCAACTTGGATATGCACCCTTGTGCACCTCGTATGCACACCTTACGTCTAAATTGGCCTGCCGATGGCTCGCAGTGTTTACCTCCATCGCACCGCCACCTATGCTGTGAATGTCTACTGACCTGTTGCCATCGTGGAGACTATCAGCAGCAGGACAGCTGTCGCGATACGTGGCTGGTGCATGGCTGCCTCTGTCGGTGTGCACCTGACCGCACGTGCAGACCGTGTTTGGGGCTCTGAGGTTCCTGGGTGCCGCGGCGGTCACCTAGTTATACCGAGAGCCTCGACAGCAGCGCCGCGCTGCGGCGAGCACGGAACCTACACCCTGCCGGGAGCCGACCGTCCACCTGGACAGGTCTGACAGGTTGTTTTTCACAGATACGATGCACCCTCTGCTGGGAAGCGAGAGCGAAAGTGCAGGAAATAATTGCTGTCCTCTGGGATGAATGACGAAATGCACTTAACGAAATATTTCGATACACGTGTCCTCGCAGTGATTTGAGGGAATTTATTTCTACGTCAGTGGGGTTTTCAGAATAATTCAGAGAAGAATGACGTTTCCCCGGGTTTATATATGTTCACTCCATATAAACGAATGCAGCCATGATACGCAAGGTGATCAGATGATTTGATCTTTCTCACTGTCTTTTCTGAAGTGTATGAGAGAGCAACTCTGCTATTGGTTGGAAACTTCAGGATAATTTTGTCACCTGTTCGGGTGAAGTTGTTCGGCGCCCCACTGTTCGATAAAAGCCCAGTTTTTAAATCAGAGTTTCCGTCACTTGGTCGTATTACCGTCTCAGTGGAAAGGGCGGGCAAGCGCAGGTCTGTTTACTTTGCTCATCGCCGGCGCCATAATCGTGCAGTGTCTCCTTGGTTCGAGTTCATGAAGTCAGTTCCGTCCGTTGCTGCTTTGGTCCGCAGAGACGACTGGTGCCTACTGCTAGTGAGCACCTGCACACCGTGCCTGCGATGGTAACATCTGTCGGCCGCGTGGTGGGTCGGAACTGGTCCGTGGTACGTGCTCTCCCATCACAGGGGACCAGCGGGAAGCGCTGCTCTCTGCAAAAAAAGTTCTTAGTTGCTCATAACAGCAACTAAGGCTAAGAAAGCTGCATTTAGAGTGCTTAAGGAAGCTTCAAATATCGCAAATTTAAGGGCGTATCGAAAAGCTAGGAGACTGTGAAGCAAAAAACCGGAGCAGCAAAGCGAGCAAAAGAACTGGATTTAGCCAGAAACTGTAATGGGGACAGCAAAATGTTTTTTAGTTTCTACAAGCTGTGTAAAGTTTCTAGCACAATTGGTAAAAATGGGCCTATATTGAGTGAGGATACTGAGATGGTTGAGGAGCTGAGCAAGCAGTTTAAATCGGTGTTTACATTGGTAGATATGACCAAACTGCCGGCCGTACACCAAAGTTCAATGACATGTGGTCGGATAAATGATGTTGATGTCATTGATAGTGATGTTGTTTTCAATCATATGAGGAAAATAAAGCCAAACAAGGCAGTAGGACCTGATGCTATTGATGCTAGGGTATTGCGGGAAGCTGAAAAGGAACTGGCATTTCCACTTAGTATAATATTTTGTAGATCTGGATCACAAAATGAAATTCCAACAGATTGGAAAAGGGTAAATGTAGTTCATATTTTCAAGAAAGGAGAAAGGGGAAAAGTTGAAAACTATATGCCAGTAAGTCTCACATCGCTAGTCTGCAAGGTACTCAAATCAATTATCAAGGATAGAATAGTTAGTTATCTGGAAGGAAACGGATTGATTCAAGATATTCAACATGGGTTTAGGAAAGGCCGATCATGCCTCACAAATCCCTTGGACTTTTTCAACTTCGCCACAGAACAATTTGATCAGGGAAATCAGGTTGATGTAGCGTATCTTGACTTTAGTAAGGCCTTTGACAAGGCACTCCATACACGGTTAATGATACAGCTTCAGGCCCATGGTATTGCAGGTAGCATCTTAAAATGGGTAGAGTTGGGGCTTTCAGATAGACAACAAAGCGTGATGCCAAATGGTACATTATGGCAAAATGTTCTTAGTGGAGTCCCCAAGGGGTCAGTACTGGGGCCACTACTGTTCATTATATTTGTCAATAACATTGAAAGTGGCTTAAGCAGTAAGGTTTTGAAATTTGCGAATGATTTGAAAGTCTTTAGGGCAATAACAGGTCAAAATGAGCATATCTCGCTGCAAAAAAGATTTGGATGAGCGTGTGAAGTGGTCCGAAGAATGGCAAAGGAAATTTAATTTCGAGAAGTGCAAAAACATGCATGTGGGTAAGCAGCATATGAAGGCTCCATACTTGATGGGTGGCCAAGTGCTATCAGTGACTCAACAGGAGAGGGATTTAGGTATTATTCTAACCACAAAATTGTGGGTATCAGAGCAGACCAAGGAAGCCAGGAAGATGGCACTGAGAATGCTTGGGGAAATAAATAGGAATGTATCATACAGAAGTGAGGAAGTCATCAGGAAGCTTTACTGTGCATATGTCAGGCCACGTTTGGAATACTACATCCAAGCTTGGTCTCCTAGCTATGAAAAATATTGTTGGCTTTTAGAGAGAGAGTACAACAGAGGGCTACAAAAATGGTTAATGGTATAAGCAACCTGACATATGAGAAAAGATTGAGGAACTTGTATATGTTCTCACTTAGATATAAAACCCTGAGAGGAGATCTCATCGAGGTATATAGATTTGTCCATGGTCTGGAGAGGGGATACCTTGGGGAAGTGTTTGAGCTTAACAGAGACCATGCAATTAGAGGTTATCAATTCAAAATTAAAGTTAACCACAGCAGAACAAGATTAAGACAGTCTTCCTTTACCAAAAATGTTAGTAGAACACTGGAACTAGTTGCCAGAAACCATTGTAAGCAGCAACACATTCAACGTCCTTAAATACAGCACAGACAATCATTATAAGAATAGAGAGCTTGCTTTTCAGTATTACAGGGAGGGCTGATCGACGGATTTGGTGGGCAACTGGTTGGGTGTACACAGTGCAACCAAGAAGGGCCCTTGTGGCTCATTGTTGCACTAATCTCGGATGTCTTTACGTCTTTATGTCTTCTAGGGAAGGTGCAGGTGATGTCCAATGGCCAAATTTAAACAACATTGAAACAAGCTCTCTCGCTCTCTCTCCCTCTCTTTCTCTCTCTCTCTCTCTCTCTCTCTCTCTCTCTCTCTCTCTCTCTCTCTCTCTCTCTCTCTCTCTCTCTCTCTCTCTCTCCTCTCTCTCTCTCTCTCTCTCTCTCTCTCTCTCTCTCTCTCTCTCTCTCTCTCTCTCTCTCTCTCTCTCTCTCTCTCTCTCTCTCTCTCTCTCTCTCTCTCTCTCTCTCTCTCTCTCTCTCTCTCTCTCTCTCTCTCTCTCTCTCTCTCTCTCTCTCTCTCTCTCTCTCTCTCTCTCTCTCTCTCTCTCTCTCTCTCTCTCTCCTCTCTCTCTCTCTCTCTCTCTCTCTCTCTCTCTCTCTCTCTCCTCTCTCTCTCTCTCTCTCTCTCTCTCTCTCTCTCTCTCTCTCTCTCTCTCTCTCTCTCTCTCTCTCTCTCTCTCTCTCTCTCTCTCTCTCTCTCTCTCTCTCTCTCTCTCTCTCTCTGATGAGTAGTTCATTTTATTCTCACATCATTTCACCCTGTCACTGCCCTTAAATTGAAATGGAAGCAAATGGCCACTCAACATCTGGTGATAAAAACGCATCATACATCTTCTGTGTGATGCGCTGACAATTTACCATGTTCTTAACTAAACGAAAATTTGACATGCTACATTTTGGTACCATCTTGAATAACTTCCGTGGAAGTGTAACTCTGTCACTTTTGCACTCAGTTGCAGAATTTCTGTCCCAAATTATTACATGGATTCCTTTAAGTTGTATATCAGATGTTCTACATTGCCGAATTAACTTCCAATAGTAACAAATAAACCGGCATAAAATCAGTTGCCCTCTCATGCCATACTTGAATACGTCTATTCTAACCCTTTCAGTTTTGCACTCAATTCCAGGATTTGTGTCCCGAATTATCACATTATATTCCTTTAAACTGCATAACAGATGTTCTACGAAGCGAATTCATTTTCAAGTGTCTCAAATAAACGGCATCAAATCAATTAACTTCTTATGCCATCCTCAGCTACTTTCATGCCCATCTAACCCTGTCGTTTTTGTACTCAACTCCAGGATTTCTGTCTTGCATTATCACATTGTATTCCTTATATTTGCATATCAGATGCTCTACATTAATTAATTAATTTACAATGGTCTCAAAGAAGCCGGCATAATGTTAGCTGCCTTCTCATGCCACACTCGACTATTATATACATCCCAACCTGTCACTTTTTACTTCTTGACAGAAATTTGTGTCATTATGTTGAATGATACCACGTGTTTTATACCACTATCCTGAAAGCGATAGGTCAGTGTCGAATAAGTCGAGCTGACAGAGGTTGGTGCATGATAAGTTATTTGACTCATATTTGAATCTGTAGAACTGACTCTGAAGTGATTCGACTGACGGAATCGGATTGCAATGATGAAGGAAACAAACGGCAATAGAATTCCCGCATTGTTCGATTTCACAGCAAGTGCCAATGCTGGCGATGGTGTCTGTCTCGGTACTGCACAACGATATGTGATGCGACCGAATGTGACGCTCCGGCCTCAGTAACCTCAATTAGGTAACCGCTCTCCCTAGCTGGGTTGACAGTGGCAATTTGCTGCCTCCGGGTCGGTGGAGGTCCTTTATGGAGTAAATAACATCATTCTTTGCTTCAAATATAGGATTCCAGATACGAATAGCAAATAAATATCTCAAAATATTTCAACGACGTCAACTTCGGATCAGTCTCTCGGATTGCGTTTGGCTTCTATGTGACCGGACTCGTCAAGTCCTGTCATGAACGCTCCTAGCGGAAGGCGTCGCTGGGATGCCGGCGCCGACATCTGTCTTTTGGCGAATCTGCCGCTCGGGAGTCGCCCGATGTCATGCCAAGGCAACTTCCCTTCTCGCTGCCTGTCCGTGGGAGCTGAATGTTATGCCCAGTCAATAGCAATGGTGCCTGTCTGGTATTGCACGATATGCGATGTGACCGAATGTGACGCTACGCCCTCGGTAAACTGAACTAGGGAACCACTCTTCCTAGCTGTGTTGATAGCGGCATTTTTCTCCCTCCTGGTCGGAGGAGTTCATTTCTGGCATAAATCAAGTTATTCCTGGCTTAAACTAAAGGAATACAGATGCGAGTACAAAAACAATATATCAAAATAATGTAACCCAGTCAAATTCAGTTTCCTTTCTCCGGATGCGTCTGGCTCCTATGTGCCCAGACTCGTCGAGTCCAGACGTCCGCCCGGTCAATTATCCGCCCGATCAATACAGGGACATTAACGTTAATTAGCGAGTCGAGCCATGAACGCTCCGAACGGAAGCCACCGCCGGGGTACCGTCGGTGACATCGGCCTCGGCAGTCGGCCATTGTCATGCCAAATTAACTTCCGCTCTCACGGTGTGTCCGTGGGAGCTGCATTTTGTGCCAAGTCAACTTCCGTATACACGTATCGTCCGGCCGGCCGGCGGATGCTGTGTCATTGCATCATGACGCAGTCGAGTGCCAGCATTCTGCCACCCGTGTCACCACTGTCCCATGCCGTACATATGGGGCGTGTCCGAACTGCCAAGGCAGGACCACTTCTTCCGCGGTGTGTCGCAATAGGTGATGCCGGCCAATGACAGGCTCAGGACGCTCACGCCTCGACCCCCCCCCCCATTGGGGACTGGTACCCGTCTTGGGCGCGGCACGACCCAGACGCGACTGAGCGGCGAGGCGGGTAACATCCCGCTGAGGGACAAAGGTGATCGAAACAACTGGTTGGACGCTTGTCCGTTATTGTCCGGCATGACTCCCTGGTTATTTGGAGGCTCGACCTTAAAAATGAAAGCGCTGTTGCTACCTTTGTTCAGCTATTGCACAGGCTGTCACTGTTTAGTTGAATTATCCGCCTGGTCAATACAAGCGTATTCACGGATAGTCGAGAACTTGGTGATTTTGGAGAACCTTTTGAAGTTTGTAATTAGCTTTCGTGCAAGCGAGGCAAACCCTAGAATTGCACTGTGGCGCGAAAAGAACTTGCTTACATGTTCAAATTCATTCGTAATTAGTTCGAATCATGTGCAATATATTCAAGATGGTATAGTATATTCAATTAATTGAATATATTATACCACAAATACAAAATATATATAGGTTGGTACTGTGCATGGAGCAGGGTCAGGGTCATGGCTTTCTAGCGTAATTCCGACTGGATCATTATTACTTCTTACTTCCAGTCTTCCTAAGAACTTGAACTTAAATTTAAGCTTGACATCATGGTGCTTCCTTTCGTAACAGCTGCATACTTGATGACATACTAGTCTAAGACACTAAATAAGCCGTAGGTATTAGGTTTACAAACCGCATCTCCCGCAAATTCGGACCGTGTTCCCCATGATTGTTCATAGTCGCCAGCTTAACAAAATACGAAACATTTCCAAACACTTCGGTCGCTTAAAAAGGTGGCATATATTGAACAATAACGGGACAAGTCTTCAAACATGAAGGGTACTGCATTCCAAATTGCCAGAGGCAGGGTTTATAGCGGGTTTGTGCTCCAAAATTTCGAGGTCCAGTCAAAAGCGAGATTGAACGACCAGAACCCGCATAGTGATACGTGCATTTTTCCTGCGATGAGCACGCAACATTTTCACAACGGTTTCAGAAACAGAATATTTGTCTTGGCGACATTGCTGAAATCAGAAGAACTAAAAACACAAGCACCAGGCCATCACGATATGTCTAACATTTTATGTTGAAACAGTGCTCGCCTGTGTGAGCCCGACATATGACTGTTACATAAGATTAGATAAGCGCTTGGGTTAAAATTTGAGAGTAAGCGCCAGACCACAAAAATCGTCGCTGATGCGCTTCCCGTATATTAGCAAAAGGGAAGTGTTCTTGACAACACTAGCGACTTGTTTTGTGCATAGTGTTATGCTATATAATCTAAAAGTCATGTTAGGTCGCCGAGGTCTTCATGACAGGCTAATGGAACCAAACTTGGTGAACTGGAATGTTGTCATAAATGGAAATGACTGTCATGCGATTGATGTCACTTTGGATATTACTCCCTCCACATCCGGAAATCTACTGTTTCTCGTTGTGTGCCTAAGCGTTTCTATACTTTTTATGTATTTCACTCCTTTCTTTGCGGAGCCGATTGTGCCGAGACGCTCAACGGAGCAGTCAGGTGGGCAGCCCGGTTCCGGTAACTGGAGAGGTAATAACCTGAGAAAGTGCTCTTATGTAGGTGGCCTGAGGTCAAATTGCGGATCTGGCATATGTATTGCATCATTAGCAATGTCCAAAACTTCATTAATGCCAATTTTGGAGCATTTAAACACAATCACAGCGATACATAACAATGACAAGCCAAGCCACGCAAAACCAGAAAATGTTGTTATTTTGACCTCATTTGACCTTGAAGAAATGTGCAAATTCCGTTACCTAAGGTCACGTAATTTGCACACAATAGAGTTAACTATCGCGCCCATCCACCCTGCGAATTTCGTTGCTCCAGCCTTAACGGGAGTCGAGATTTTATGGGGCGGAAACCCCCCCCCCCTCCAGTGCGCGTAATTTTCAGAGGCCCTCCAGGGCGCGTGTTGATCAGAGCCCGCCCACTCCGGTGGTGCTCATTCACACACCCATCACCAGAGACTAATGAGCCAATTAACTGCCTGCTAATTAACATCGCGGATGCTAATCTGCTGCCAATTAACAAATACTCGCAGGCACCTCCCCAACCGGCCCCATACGCATCCAAGGTTTCACAAAACAGCCGAACAGCTAGGCGTCCGAACAACGCAGCGTAACAGAGGGCAGCACCATTTAGCCCACAGCTCATGGATGAATCTCAAACATTTTCCCCTCCCTTTTTAAATTAAGTAAAACTTCAAACACAAATGGTGCTACCGGTGATGGGAGAAGAACGGGAAAGAATAGGGACACTCTAGGACAAAATGGCTATGTTTAGAGATAACTCAGTGCCTCTATTCACACTAACTCGAGGCCACAGAGGCGCTGGACAGCGCGCGTCCTCAGGCCTTTGGGCGTTCGTACCTCCGCCGACCTTACCTTGTGGTCTCTGCCGGGGTATATTCTGGTGACTACACCTGTGATCCATTTCATCCGAGGGACTCTGTCCTCACGGATGATGACAAATGCTCGCACTTTCAGCTTACCTTCCGAGTTGAATTTCTTTACTGAAGGTGGCAGATTTCTCAGGTACTCCGACAACCACACCTTCCAAAACCAATCTGGGCATTGTTCGCGAAGACGGGCTCTCTCACAAAGAACCTTGCGGCAAACCCTTCCAGAGTCATCTGCGACACTGACCCTTGCAGCTCTGCCCGTTAGGAAGTGACTAGAAGTGAGCAGGTTTTCGCTATCCATGCCATCTCCCACAAACGTTAAAGGACGAGAATTTATGCAAGATTGTACTTCAAAAAGCACCGTCTCAAGCTCCACTCTGGAGAGACATCCCGTGCCGAGTGATTTCCTCAAACCAACCTTCACTGATCGGATGAGTCGCTCCCACCAACCACCCCACCAAGGCGACTGTGGAGCAATGAATCTGCACTCTGGAAGTGTGGCCTAAGTGCCTCTGGAACAGCGAGACAGCTCCCTTGAATGTTGCAACTTTGTCAGAATATATGACAGACGGCAGGGATCTCCGCGCCGCAAATCGTCCCAAGGCCATCATGAAATCCTCGAGCGACAGCGAGGCTGTCAGTTCGCAATGGACCGCCCGTGTGACAGCACAGGTAAGCATGTAAACGTAGAACTTCTGGTGAGGAATGTCAACACAGAACAACGGCCCAGCAAAGTCCACGCCCACTACTGAGAAAGGCTGCTGCTCTACATTCAAGGCAAAGGCACGGCCGCCTCATTGAGGAAGCGAGCGTCTTGCCTCTGGCATACACTGCAATTGCGTTTCACCCTCTTGACAAGGCACCGGAGACCCACAATCTAGCAGCTTGCTCTCAGTGCCGTGATCATGGTCGAGACACCAGCATGCTGCATGAACTTATGCTGCTGGCGCACCAGAAGCTGAGGTCAATAGATAGGTGTCCATTTGGAAGGAGCACTGGATTCTTCTCTTCACATGAGTGCGCAGGGTGTTGGAGCCGTCCCTTCATCGGCAACAAACCATTGTCACCAAAAAAGGCCTGGGCTTGTATACGGATGACCGCCTTGGACCGATTTACCGTACTGTAGAACCACTAAAACATCAGGATACGCTTCTAGCTGTGCAAATTGCAGCAACGTCCAACAAGCACTCCTCTCCTCATCAAGCAAGAGATCAGGCAGACTACACCTGGCAAGCCGGTTGCGGGCGTTATGAATGAACCTCCGCACCCAGCCAATAATGCGAACAGCCTTCGAGAAACTACTCCACCGATCAACTTCAAACAACGGCTTACCTGCCCGAGTAGTTAGAACTACCGCCGGCCGTTGCGACTCTTCTTTACGTAATTCCGACTCGCCTAAGTCGGCCTGTGGCTCACTTACTGTTGTAGGGCACCCGTCTGGCGTAGCAAGCCAGCCAGGCCCTCTGATCCATTCTGAATTGACCAGTAGTTCTGACGAAGCACCTCTGGTCGTCAAATCTGCAGGGTTCACCACACCAGGACAGTATGCCCAGTCAGACGGGCACGTCAGATTCTGGATCTCCGAGACACGGTTCGCCACGAACTGCTTCCAGCGTTGAGGATTGGCCTTGATCCAGCCCATGGCGATCATGGAGTCAGTCCAACACCGGATGAGAGTCTCGCTTCCCAGCCGAAGGGAAACGCGCACAAATGTCACTAGACGCGCAGCCAACTAGCATCCTAAAAGCTCGAGTCTCAGAAGCTCACCTTACTTCAGCGGTGCGACACGGCCCTTGGCCATCGCCAGCGAAACATGGAAAGAGCCATCGGACATCGTAGTTCGGAGGTACATAACCGCCTCATATGCCTTGGGAGAGGCGTCCGCAAACGCATGTAACTGAATGCTCGCGGTGTCAGACCACCCACTTGGAACGTGGCTACGCAGAATCTTCAACTGCAGTTCTAGGAGCCTTGTGGGTTCTGCTCTCTCATCGCGAGCGATCGTGCCGACCATCTTGTGCGGAAGCATGGCATCTTCCAGGCTCCAGCTGGCTGAAGTCGCTAGAACGCTGGTGGCGGCTGGTCTCCTTCGTGAGAAACTCCAGCAGAAACTTCAGGTCACTCTCCTTTCCTTCACCCTCTCTTGCCCACTCCAGGCACACATCCTCAGGCAGTTTGGAGAGTATCAGGGGGTTAACAACACACCATATTTATCGCCACCAATGCCCAGCGACTCAAGACTGCGGACATGGACAAGGAGGTTATCTTGGAAACGTTGGAGAGATTGGATGTCTGTGGATCGTGGAGCTGTAAAAGAAAGGAGTTGAACGTGAGCGAACACAATACGCTCAGACCTTCCAAAACGACTAACCAGAAGATCACATGCAACAGCATAGTTTGCAGCTGTCAGTGACAGACCGGATAAGCAGGACTTGACCTCTCCGTGGACAACTGTGAAAAGATAGGTAAGCCCTGATATCGCAGGCAGGTCAGATGCATTGCAACCACTGTGGTGAAGCTCTCCCCAAAGTTCTTGCCACTCAAGCAGATTACCTCCAAACTTTTAGAGGTCTAGCTTAGGCAGTCTAGCGCCTACTTCCTTTCCACTACATACAGTCCTTTCATGGACAGAGTTATTCACGATCTTGTTGGCTTTTAACAAAATGCTATCGAGTTCATCCCTAAACTGCCCAGCTTCATTAATCTCCGACTCCAGCTTTTTCTCGTCAATCATCATCTCTACTGCCTCTTGTATCTCATCCAGACTCTCCATCCTCCTCCTGGACTACTCCCTCTTACTAGCAATAGCCTATTCATCCCTCTCTTGGTTCAATAAAAGATCCTCAAGTGCTCTGAGGGAGCGTGTCGCCCAACATCTTGCTGAAGTTCTTCTCCTGGTGCTTCTTTCCAGAGTTTCAGCCACTCTTTAATACAGTTAGCAGCCACTCACGAGTCACTGCGAGTCACTCCCGGGTCACTGCTAGTCGCTCCCGGGTCACTGCAAGTCACTCCCGGGTCACTGCGAGTCACTCCCGGGTCACTACGAGTCACTCCCGGGTTTCTGCACCATGTTGTGGATTTATATTCCCTGTTATCTTTTACACGAGAGAACTCGAAGTGCCGCAGACTGTATTAAGCCACAACCACCGTCTACCAACGCTCAGCTTCCCCTGCCGCCCTCGCCAACAAAACAACACACGACACCTCGGTACAAAAACGGCGCACAACGAAAAGTGGCAGCAGCACCTCTGCTGCCAATAAAGAAATACTCGCAGGCACCTCTTCCAACCGGCTCCATACGCATCCAATGTTTCACAAAACAGCCGAACAGCTAGGCGTCCGAACAGCGCAGCGCAAGAGAGGGCAGCACCATTCAGCCCACAACTCATGGATGAATCTCAAACAATGTCCGCTCATGACGCCTAACGAATCGGACGTGTCAAAGGTGCGATGCATAATTAGAAGGGAAAGGTGTGATGCGTCAAAGGTGCGATGCGAAGGCAGGCTTAGCAGGGAAAGGGAAAAGTGGACGAGAACGCCTCACGCCCCATTTCGACGCGATGACTTGGTATACTTTAATATATGTCCGCTTTTCTTGAAACATGTGCTAATCATTATAAAATTGTGGACTGAAATAAGCACGTGATTAGAACGTAGTTTCAGGTATGACATATATGTGACACATATGAGCCTGTTCATTCATATCTCAATCGAACACAATGGTAAGGGGCGGGGATGGCCGAGTGGTTAAGGTGTCGGGCTATGGGTACCAAAGGTCCCGGGTTCGACTCTAGCGCCACTCAGGACATTTCCCAATCCCGCGGCCCGCCGGCGAAACAGTGTGGGCGGCGTCATTAGCCGTGAACGTGCATAAAGTGTGTCGTGAACAAACCAATAAACCAACAACAAACAACGAACACAATGGTAAAGATCGGTTCAGGATTATGTTGCAAGGGTGCGAAAACTTGGGCATTTTTATCTTATTTTCTATTTTATGAGTTGAATCCAAGTTCTACCTTCGGTGATCATATGAACCAGGGTTCTATTGCTAAGCAGAGCTTGTTGCGTGAACCCTGGACCAACCACCCGATCCATGAACTTCAGTTCAACGGCAAAATTTCAACTGAAAGTTTAACGTACTGTCAATGAACCGACACGGCCGCCCGGTAGCTCGTCAGCGGCCTTTCTGGGCCAGCTGCAAATTGTCCCTCCCAGCCGGGGGCTAAATGCGAGCGCGTGAAACGACTCGAACCCTACGCGGCCAATGCGGGGGAGACCAGAGCAGGCTAGCGTCCTAACCAACTGCGCTACTGGGGCAGCACTAAGGTGAGATGTAAATTTCTTAGGACCGTTAGGCGTCAGACGCTATGTTGATGTGGACATCAGGGGATCTCCAGGAAAGAAAGAAAAACAGGTAGGTTCTGATACCATTCAAGAACTCTGAAACATGCGCCCTCGACAAGCGCGCCCGGATGCTCACTAGGGTGCGCGCGAATAATATAGTTACAATTTATAAGACTCTGTATCCATATAATATGATGCGAAGTGTATTTATGCAAGTTAGCTTGCCTTCAGACGTCGATTGCATTGCCATTAACAGTTATGCCTTGCGCATATTGATACTTCGTGTCTTGCCTTTTTGAACTATTTTTAATCATAGACAGCCGAACGCCGGCGGCTCCCGGCCCGTCCCCGACCGCATGCCACCATTCACAAAATGGTGGGGCGCGGACCACTCCCTGAATGTGCCCCAACGCCAAAGTTACAGGCAGATTTTCCAGAGTTGAAACGCTAGGCGATGTGCCTGGCATGGGCTACGCCACCATTGCAGTTGAGGCTGACAGGTCTTCTCAATATTGCTTAAGAACATTACGTTTATGGGCGTTGAATGGAAAGAATGCATCTATAACCGTGAATTTCTGTTATGCCATTTTGGCGTAGCACAGCCGATGTTGCTTAGTATTGTTGAAGGGTGGTACTTTACTTTACTTTTTGTCGTGCCACCCCTCGGCGACCCTCCGGATCCTCTGGGCAGCAACCGTCGGCGTTTGTCGTGCATCGTGCCATAACAGAACCTCAACAATGCCGGACAGCTTCATGTCAAAAGGTAAAAAACGATAAGGGTTAGATATATATAGAAGTTTTGGAGTATGGAATCAAAAGGCAGCGGATTTTATTGCGGTTTATTTGGGACCATTGGAAAATAATTCGCTAATGTAGAACATCTGATATACGTAATGTAGAACATCTGATATAAGTAAAGCAATGTGATAATTTCAAACACAAATCCTGGAGTTGTGTGCAAAGATGACAATGTTAGGTATATATGAAAGTGCTCGATTCGTTGCAATGTAGAACTGCTGTTCCGGGGAACAGTGACCAGAGCACGCAGGTTAGAAATAAAGACATAAAGACATAAAAGTTCAATGCAACTATGAACCACAAGGGCCCTTCTTGGTTGCCCATCAAATCCTTCGATCAGTCCTCCCTGGAATACTGAAAAGCAAGCTCTCTATTCTTATAATGATTGTCTATGCTGCTGTTAGGGATGTTCAATGTGCTGCTACTGACAATGGTTTCTGGCAGATGGTTCCAGTGTTCTATTACCCTTTTGGTGAAGAAAGACTAGCGTAGCCTTGTCCTGCTGTGGGTAACTTTAATTTTGAAATGATGACCTCTAATTGCATAATTTCTGTTAAATTGAAACATTTCCCTGAGATATCCCTTCTCCTGATCATGGACAAATTTAAGGACCTCGATGAGATCTTATCACAGCCTTCTATATCCAAGTGAAGACATATTCAATGTCTTTAATCTTTCCTCATATCACAGGTGGCTTATACATTTAACCACCCTGTAAACCTCTTCTATACTCTCTCTAGAAGCCAACAAACTTTTTCACAACTAGGAAACCAAGCTTGGACGCAGTATGCCAAATGTGGCCTGACATATGCACAGCAAAGCTTCCTGATGACTTCTTCACTTCTGTACGATACATTCCTATATATTGCCACAAGCATTTTCAGCCCCTTCTTCTTGGCTTCTTTGGTCTGTTCTGATGCCCCCAATTTTGCGTTCAGAATAACACCTAAGTTCTTCCCCTGCTGAGTCATCGATAGTACTTGGCCACCCATCAAGTATGGAGCCTTTAAATACTGCCTACCTACATGCATAACTTTGCACTTATGAAAATTAAATTTCATTTGCAATTTTTCGGACCACTTTCCAAGTTCGTCTTGGGCGCTGCATGACCGATGTAGTCGATGCGCCCATAGGCTCTAATAACGAACCAACCACAAGTTCGTCTAAGTCTTTCTGCATTCTATCATGGTGAACTCTCATTGCCCTAAACACCTTGAAATCATCTGCAATTTTCAAAACATTGCTGCTTAGGCCATTTTCAATGTTATTTATAAATATCATGGACAATGGTGGCCCCAGCATTGCCCCTGGGTGACTCCACTAAGAACATTTTGTCATGAGGACTTTGTACCATTTAGCATCACTCTCTGCTGTCTATCTGAAAGCCACAACAATCTGTTTCCTTCCAGATAACTAACTATTCTATTCTTGATAATTGGTTCGAGTATCTTGCAGACTAGGGATGTGAGGCTTACTAGGTCTATAGTTTCCCACTTTCGCTCTTTCTCCTTTCTTGCGAATAAAGAACTACATTTTCCCTTTTCTTATCTGTTGGAATTGTTTCAAACCGATCAACAGAATATTATACTAAGTGGAAATGTGAGTTCCTTTTCAGCTTTGCGCAATAGCCTAGAATAACTTCATCGGGCCCATTAAAATAACTTCATCTTGTGGCTATATTTTCCTGATATGATTGAAAGCATCATCACTATCAATGAAAGCAACATAGCTTATCCGATCACGTGTTACTGAACTGTGGTGTACGGTCGGCAGATTAGTCATAACTCCCACTTTAAACACTAATTTGAACTGCTTGCTGAGCTCTTCAACCATCTCACCATCCTCACCCAATATAGTCCCATTTACTTCCAGTGGACCGATTGTGATGGAAACCTTACTCAGCTTATAGAAACTTTTTTTAAAATTGCAGTTCCCGTTAACGTTCCTAGCCAAATCCAATTATTTTCATCGCTTTGCTGTCCTGGTTTTCAGCTTCACAGAGTCTCTAGCTTTTTTATACGATCTTAGATTTACGATATTTGAAGCTTCCTTAAACACTCTATGTGCAACTTTCTTAGCCTTAATTGCTTTTATCAAATCTGGCATAAGCCATGCTGGATTTCCTACCCTTCTTTTGCGCTTTGCACAAAAGAAACCCTTGGAGCCCTTGAAACCCTTGAGAAACCCTTGAAACCCTTGCGCACTCGAGGGATGAAACCCTCATGTGCGCCTCGAGTTTTAACTGCACTCGAGGTGCGTTTCAATATTTCTGGTACTGTTTGTAGAAAGCTTGAACTGGTTTTAGTACGGATTTAAAGCGTTACCCTGGGATAGTTTCATCGTAAAGCTGTGTGCGGGTCTTCTGGTTCATAACTCCCGACCTTTTTTCCAGGGTCCTTATGTATTAATGTGACCTCCTGAGATTTTTGCAATAAGAATAATTTCCGACTTGGAGGAGCCAGATATGTGCGTCCAGCATTCCTTTAAACTCGGTGAAGCCGCATCGGAGACCCATGGCGACAGACCCAGGAGACCATGTGATGATGAATCCACGAGCAGAAGTTCATACTTTCGCAGTTCACACGTGGACAGGCATCTGTTTGGGATTCTGAAGGCTGTGGTCGACCAGGAAGAAGGAAAACCGACAAGAACGCTGCGAAGGTGCGTCAGCCAAACCAGGAAGATCTCTTGCAAACGAATGACAACATTTGCAGTATCTTTGTCCCATCGTTGGGCTCACCCTACCACAATCGCATTGAGAAACAGAGCATGGGGAGGATCACTGCCAAACTCGGGTCCCGCTTAACAGGCCAAGACCAAAAGGAACACCGTCTTTCTGTGTGAGGGCTTCCAGGAACAGGTGCGAAATCATCGACGCTTCGGTTCCAAGACAAGTGACGAAAGGTGGGTGTATGACTACGATCCTGAAACAAAGCAGCAGTAATCCCAGTGAAGCCGAGTGGAACCGAGTTCACCGCGATTGAAGTAAACAAATCAGGTCAAGAGTAATTTCAACAACATGTTGATCTGATGTTTCGCCATGGAGAGTTCATCAGGAGTTCGTTTCTACAGGTCAGATAATGAGTTCGCACTTTCACATCGAGATCCTGATGCATTTGAGGTGGGATGTGAAGTGAAGGATGAGAAGTGGCGCGCCCAGAACTGTCTGCTGCATCACGTTACTGCGTGTACCCAAACCGTTTTGTCTGCGCAGCTGTTGCTTGTCCAAAGGCAACGTGGCAGTGGTCTCCCATCCACCGTAACCCCTGCGGCTTGTTTCTGGGTATCAAGATGAGGACCCAGCTGAAGGGGCGACGAATTGATGACATGGAAAAGATTCAATGAGAATCGCAGAAAATACTAACAGTCTCTCCAAAACGGAGATCCAGAGATGCTTCCAGCAGTGGGAAAACGATGCAACCACATCATGAACCCGTAAGGTGATTGGTTCGAGAGTGACAAAAACGCTTAGAACCGGAGGTAAGCCTACGAGCATTTATGGACACAGATCGAAAACGTTTGGATCTGGCCGCGCATTATCTAGGGATTTCGTCTGTGGATGATACATAGGAAATTGTTAAATTGTTTGATATTAACATGCGTCCAGGAGGGAGACGAAATCCGCCCACTCCTCCGATTTTTCGTACATAGCTCCAGATTTTACCCGGCGATTTGCGCCATTGTTTGTGTACCTACTTAGAACTGGCGCGTTGCTTAAGATAAGAAAAACGAAAATCGTCTAAACATTTTTTTAGTTAGGGGTCGTTAAACTGAACAAAAAAATAAACGACAGACAACGAAAATCGGCGCTGATGAGCTTCCCGTATATTGGCAAAAGGGAAGTGTTCTTGGCAACACTAGCGACTTGTTTGATGTACATTGTGATGCTTTATAGTTTCAAAGTCATGTTAGGTCACCGAGGTCAAGTCAAGTCAAGTTCATGGAAGGTTAATGGAACCGAACTTGGTCAACTGGAATGTTGTCATCAATTCAAATGAATGTCATGCGATTGATGTCTCCTTGCATGTTACTCCCTAAACATCCTGAAAGCTACTGTTTGTCATTGCTGTCGGAGTAGTCAGTCGGGCGGGCGGTCCGGTGTCGGTAACTGGAGCAGGTAATGATCTGACAAAGCGCCGTTATATAGGTGACCCGAGGTCAAATGCCGGGTCTAACATCTATATTGCATCATTAGTAATGTCGAAAACATCATTGCTGCCCATTTTGGAGCATTTAAAAACAATCACAGCGATCCATGACAATGACAAGCCAAGCCACGAAACCGGATTTTATTTTTTATATTTTGACATCATTTGACCTCGAAGATATCGACCTAAAGTCATGAAATGTACACAAAATAGAGTACACTACCGTAGCCATCCACCATGCCAATTTCGTTGCTCCAGCTTTCATAGGAGCTGAGATCTTGTGGAGGCGGAATCCGCCCCTCTCCAATGCGCGTAATTTTCAGAGCCCCTCCAGGGCGCGTGTTAATATGGTGTTATGATGCAAGGCATGGTTATGTTGATGCATGGCATGGTTATGTTAATATGGTGTTATGATGCAAGGGATGGTGACAGTTGCAAAAAGGCGCCAGCCAGCTCCTGGCTTCCTGCCAAAGTGTGGCAAGGGTGTTAACCCTCCCCGTTTGTCTGGTCAAATTCTCACGCCCAGAGACTGGGTGTGAGGTTTTCACGACTTGCATCATATTTTTTTTTTGTCTGGGGAGTTAATTTGGAGGGAGATTTGAAGGAAGAATAAAAATGCTTACTTTAGCCATACTCTTCGATTTTAGCTTTCATGGTCAAATATTGAAAGCTAAAAGGTAATCAAAAACGGAACAAATATATCATTCCTCCGACCGACACTGACAAGTACTGGGTGCATTTGACCAACGAGTAAGGAAGCTCAAGCTCAAAGACGTCAGCTGTGTGAAATGGTTCTTTCCCGTGTAACGATGAATGCCAATCATATAATTCGAGCAGCAAAACTCAATTTTGTTGCGTCAATATGTTACAAGCAACATCAATCATACTCCACTCTACAACGGAATTAAATAGCATGAGGAAAAATGCAATCGGCAGAGGTAACATACTGTAAAATTATCTATTTTAACACGTCATGCCACTCGCGGGAACGACCATGTGTGGGTCGTCAACACTTTGCCCCAACCCTTTGCAATCAAAGGATTGACGGCATGGTTTAAGAAAATGAAGCGGACCAAAAGACACGCTATAAATTATTGTTACACTACATAGTAACTAATCAGTGCTACATCTTAACCGCACCGTCCAGGGGGTCAATTTTCACATGTTAAGACTTTGCGCGGACAGCGAAGAACTATCTGTGGTGCGCCGAAATGTGGCATACCTTTTCCCGCGTTAATTTGACATGTCATGCAACCCATTTGAGGTTAAGTCATCCACGAAGACCGATTTAGTCAAGGACAAGTCAGGTCACGGCTAAAATGTCCAACCAGGCGTCACGATGTAGACTAACGGGTAGGTAGACTTTTTCAATGAAGCTTACTACCTTTAGTTATGTTTAGGAGTTTTGCATAATGCACGAGAGGAACTTTTAAGCTAAGCGCTTTTCATGATTTACTTGTGTTATTTTGTGTTAGTTATTTTGATTTTAGGGCGCATGGGTCATTTTGCGACTTATTTGTGTTGCATATTTGCCAACGAGGGAAAAAAATTAAAGTTTGGCTACAGTGTGCACTTTTCATGAGGCTACGTTTACTTAAGTCAAAGGTCGTTGGCGCGAAAAGGTAAAATGACATTTCTAGGTGCCCATTGGAAAATATCAAATCTGAACCTGAAATATTTAATATTTGCTTAAAGAGAACGTATTTGGGGGCTTGGGCAAACATTTTGGGACCATAGCTTATTTCACCCTCCTTTTACTGTTTCCAATCAAGTTTTGTTTTTAATTCTTCCCTGAAATAAATGAATCAGAAACCAAAGAGTCTCATCAGTGGTGACATGAAATCCCCTAGTGAAGTCACCTTTGGGGGAGAACATTTTTGGATACGTGACCTACTCGTCGAGCGCTTTCCGAGGGCACCTTCTTCGTTTTCGTTCCGCGCTTAGTTTAGAGATTAGAGGTGGGGCCTATAATGATGGTCCCAAGTCCTCACACCGCGAGTTGGAATGTGAGGATCTGACTGAAAAGACAGGGAAGTGTTTTCGGTCACTGCTCAGCACACACATACACACCACTCAGCACATGTGTAGCAAAAATGATTCTGGTGAACGAAAATATGCATATACACCTGAGCAAATGCACACATTCACGATACGTGGACAAATCCATGAGATTACGATGATTCCTATCTCCCATTACAGGGTGCCACCGAATGGCGTGAGTCCTTCTCAAAGGACTGACGATCAGTCCTTCAACTCGAACACGAAGCCAGAAATTTGGCAAGGCTAATATAATGCAACTCAAAATGAACGAAGTCCGTTCCAGCCGCCGTCGACGATGTCGTGCACTTAGTATCAGTGCCTCGGCAACGCCTGCAAGTTATGTGATGAAACTTGCCATCGGCTACCAGTCGGCTCACTAAGGCAGTGAGCAAGTTTGGAGCAGGTGGAATCAGGGTGAAATGGTTCTCCGCACTTGGTGTAGCAGGCTGGTTGGCGACATTTCCTACCACCATGGCCGAAGCGCTGGCAATTAAAACAGCGGAGAGGATTGGGAAGAAAGATACGGATTTGGTGTCGGATGTAGCCGGCGAGGAGGATCTTGGGAAGGGTGGTAGAGTTGAAGGTAAGGAAAGGGACGCTTATATCACACTTCTAGCCGTCTTTAAAGGAGGTGATGCCACGGACGTGGGTCGGTGTTCGTGCGATGGTCATCAGGTGTGGCGAGAGGAGGAAATTCCGTGTCTGAGTCCGTTGGCGAGCATAGGTCCCTGTTCTTTTACGCCTGGTCCCCAGCATGGGGAAAAATCCAACCCAGGGTAATTTAAGTACACATGAAGGCACACATATACTCAGGGAACAGAAATACAAGGATGAAGACCGCATGAGGTGACCGATGTCACCCCACCAGAAAATGAACTAAGAAAACAGCGACTGGTGTCACCCAACAAAACTGAAAAATAGAGAACTGCGATAACGAGCAGTCAGTCGCGCAAAAACTGGCAGCGCGGAGTAGTTTGTGAGCTCTAGCAATTTCTGAGCAGATAGTACTGATACTCCTTGGTGTGTAGATACTTCGTATTGCAATGCTAGTATATGTATATGGAAGATTTGTTCTCGCAAGTGCTAAAAGTTACCAGTTAACTTTGATAAACGCTCTACGATACACAAACTTTAGAGTTGGTATCGTAGTGCCTTTACCAAAGATTTACCTCGAACCGTTCCGGTAGCTTAATTGGTTAGATTGCCGGCCTACACTGGTTTCCCCCTTCCTGGCAAGACAGGGTTCAAGTCGCTTCGCGCACCAGCATTTAGCCCCCGGCTGGGAGGGTCAGTTGGTAGCTGGCCCAATAAGGCCGTGGAGAGGTACTGAACGGCCGTGTCGGTGCATTGACGGCACGTTAAACATTCGGTCAAAATTATGTCGTTGAACCTGAATTCATGGATCGGGTGGTGGGGCCAAGCTTCACGCAATACGCTCTGCTTAGCAATAGGACCCTGGTCCACAAAGCCACCCCAGCAAAGCCACCAAGCCCTAATTGTTCCTCTAGTTATATATATATATATATATATATATATATATATATATATATATATATATAGTGTGTGTGTGTGTGTGTGTGTATATATATATATAGGTCAATGCCTATTGGTGGTAGGGAAAGATCTGCGATGACATGTTGCCACCTATCCGAGTTGTTTTACAAATTAACCTCCAATTTTTGGAAGTGAACTTCTAATTTGGAAACTACGATCCCTGGAAATTGTGAATTTCGGACAATATGAACGCCCGCCTTTCATTTGAAAAACTCGGATTAAATTTAGTTAAGAAAAAAATCCTGGGCTCCGACATATAGCACGATCATGTGGTGGGTGCATTGCTTCAAAAAGGTTAAGGTTATGTGAGAGATGGTTAGCATAGGTTAGCTCTTCAGCCTTTTTGGAGCAATGCTGCTACCACATGCTCCTGCCACCTGTCGACACACGGGTAAAGTCTGGTGCAGTAAGACGTTCACAGTGTCATCTAGCGGAATAATCCAGCAGGCGTATGATATCCTCCAAAGCTCACAACTTTCAACGTTCAGAACTTCCAAATTTGAAGTTAACTTCGAAAACAGCCCGGATAGGGGGCGTTCATGTTTTCAGAGTTCATGATTTCCAAACCGATAGTTAGCTTCCAAATTTGAAGCTGATTTGCAAAACTTGGAGGTTGGATTTCAAATTCGAAAAGACATCAAAAGATTGGAAGCGAACATCCAAAGTAACCCAGATAGGAACCAAACCAAACCTATCCTAACCTAACAACCGAACATGAACTTAACCCAATCTAACAACCGAACATGAACCTAGTCTAATCTAACCTTACCTAGCCTTTCGACTTTTGAAGTGAACCTTCAATTGTTGAAAGTTAACTTCCAATTTGGCAACTAGTTTTAAAGTTTTTAAAATCATATCGTCATAAACGCACCAGATACACTTCTGACCTATTTGTCACCACCAAATACACTATTGACCACTATATATACCCAGACAGAGAACTCGACTTTTCAAAACAATCCCGTCGTGGGCGCAGCATATGGGCAAAACGGTGGCGCTGTGCAGTGTGTTGTGGATGTAAGGCGGTGACGCTGGGGCGTTCTAGGTGGTGAAAATGATTATCATTTTCAAATGATGGATTCATATATGAAGCAATCTTTTTCTCGATATATATATATCAAACAAAAAGTATACACCTTGCCTATCCCTCATTAACACGCGCACGTCCGGGGGCCGATATTTGTCCCCCTTGCAGTTTTTTCATAATTTGCCACCATACTAATCGGCTTAGCAAGGCCAACCTCGCATGGCTGCTCATTAGTCTTTTCCGCATGTCATCATAAAATTTTCACCCTGGGTCATCTTAGGTCAGGTCGCCAGGTCAGGCGAAGTGACCCAACATCCCTCGGAGTTCTAGGTGGAATATCTTCCATAATAATTGGACGATTGATTTCAAACTTATAGCTCGTCATGATATCATCAGGGACCATGATATATATATATATATATATCGGCATTGACATAATATCTCGGCATGATATATATCTCGTGTTTTTCGTAGCATTAACCTGAGGTCAGCTCGTGGCCGTGGCTTCCCCCATTATGGGGCTATGGTAAAATATACAAATGTTTCCTGTTTACATATCTGCTCTCGGAATGACCTCACAACGGTTGTGGCATGTAGCTTGAAGCTATGCTGAACGCTACCGCTGACATTTTTGCTCAGTTACCTCACCAAGGTCATCTGAGGTCACTTGAGATCACTAGCACATTTCTGCGCATTATATCACACTGCATTGAGCTAGAAGGCTGACATTACCGTCATGGTGCTTGCATCGCCAAGACATGTCGATTGCTACATTACATGCCCTCCCTAGGCTACTTCATGACCTTGACCTGAGGTCATAGTTTCGGTTGACCTGACCTTAAATCACACCACCTATTGTCGATAGCACATTTCAAGGACTGTCGAATAACGTTCGCCGTTTGTTTGTTTCTGTTACAGGTCCTAATATACGTGTCAATATCTGAGAGTCCCACCCAATCTGGTCGAATTTGAACTATAATAACCCATTGACCTGAATGTTCACCTGAGCGAAAAATGGGCGAAACACTTTTGATAGACCCTGTCACCAGCTATCCAACGCCGTTTTCCGTTTGTCGCTAGCTAGCATAGTTTTAGAGATCTTAGGAGGGCAGGCATCTGCCCCTAGGACATGCGACGTTGGCGCGGACCGCCGGACGTGCGAGTGTTAAGCCTGTACTCCGACCTGCCGCGTCCCTACTGTTCATCCCCTTGCGAAGACAGATACAGAGGGCACAGGGGACATGTGTCTGTTTATGGCAAGGTGTCGCCCATCTTACGAGGAAAAGTGGTGCCGCAGTCAGGCCCGAGTGGATCTCTTTGTAGTTTTTCAACTATAGGCGCCCCCCTTGTGTCCCTTATAATCATTGAGTGCACCCTTCCCATTTAATTTTCAGCCGAACTCTTCCTTCCAAGACCTTTGAGTGCGCTACTCTCGACATTTCAGATGGAGGCGCGCCTGGAGGCTCATCCAGTGGTTCTAGAATGCCCTTCTTCCTGGATCCGCCCTGCCCTCTCGGAAGGAGCCCAGGGCTAATGGAAAGAACTACAATTAAAGAGGAAGTCCTGAGCGCACGGATGTTGATTTTGAAAAATTATTTGGGCAGATGCAAAATAGATGAAGGCAATGGACAGACCCAAATGGACTGGGGAAGCACACTCCATAGGCCCCCATGTTAAATATTTGGGGTGGCCCAAACCATTATTGAGGAGGCACTTTCCACTCGAAAGCATATACCACAACACCGCTGCCGGATCGTCAACCTGTGCCCTGAGGCTCGAGTGCATCCCTTCCTAATTTTTCAACTAAAGGCGCCCCTCCGGGTGAAAATGTGTCCGTTAGAATCATTGAGTGCATCCCTTTAAATTTTCACCCGAAGTCTCGCTTCCAAGACCATCGAGTGCGCCCCTCTCGGAATGTTCAGCTGAATGTACACTTGGGGACTCATCCAGTGGCTCCAAGATATCTTCCATGCAAAAAAATCCTGGATCCACGCCTACCCTGTAAACTACGCCCTTGGAAGAGGTCCCGGACTGATAGAAATAAAAACTACAATTAAAGAGGAAGTCCTGAGCGCACGGATGTTTATTTCTGAAAATTATTATGGGGGGGGGGGGGGGGGGGAAAGAAAAAATATATGAAGCCAATGGGCAGGCCAACATTTATTGGGGAACACATTCAATAGGGTCCCATGTTCAAGATTGGAATTATTACCAGGGGCAAACCCAACATTGGTGTGTCATTTGTCCCCTCGAAAGTATGCAGAGCAACACCCCTCTAGCTGAGTGTCAACCCCTGCCCTACAGAATGGTCGTGCGGATACACGGGTGGTTGGCGGATTCAGGGGCATATAGGCCCATGGAATTTGGAACCTGCGCCCCTCGGGGAAGGCTCGAGTCCTCCCCTTCAATTTTTTTTTCAGCCAGAAGCACCCCTTCTGTGTGCTCAAATACACGCGCCCTCCCATGCTAAATGGATTTTCGGCGGAAGGCGACCCTTCAGGTATTCTCGGATGGTGCACTTCCTCAGAAATGGCGCCCCCAAGCAAATACCCTTCTCCCATGATAATTCCTGGATCCGACCCTGATTACGATATTGGGCGCACACTCAGTACACAAATGTTGTCAACCACAAACATTCCCAGCGTTACTTCGCAAGCGTGTATCGGGCATCCGGAATCTGAACACGCGCCCTGGAGGGGGAGACGAAATCTACCCACCACTCCGGTCTTTCGTACATAACTCCAGATTTCACCGTCTGATATATCCCATTGTGTACCTACTTAGAAACGACCAGCGCGTTGTGTAAAGCAAGAAAATTAGATACTGGCCGAAACTTTTTCGCATTAGAGACCGTTAGAAGTTTTTAAGAATTCGCACTAACGGACAACAAAAATCGGCGCTGATTCGCTTTCCGTATGAGAGAAAAGTGTTCTTAGCAAAAGAGAAGTTTTCCTAGCAACACTAGCGACTTGCTTGATGTATGTTGTTATCCTATATAGTCTCAAAGTCATGTTAGGTCATCGAGGTCAAGTAAAGTCAAATTCAAGACAGGTTAATGAAACAAAACTTGGTCAACTGGAATGTTGTCATACATGTAAATGACTGTCATTCTATTGATGTTACTTGATGTTACTCTCTAGACATCCTGCAAACTACTGTCTGTCATTGTGCACGTAAGCCTTTCCATACTTTATTCATGTATTCCACTCCTTTCATTGCGAAGCCGATTGCACCGAACCGTCCATCGGAACAATCGGGCTGGCGGCCCGGTTCCGATAACTGGAGCAGGTAATGACCTGAGAAAGTACTGCTATATATGTGACCTGAGATCAGATACTGGGTCTAGTGTCTGCATTGCATCATTAGTAATCACCAAAACAACACTGATGCCCACTTTGGAACATTTAAATACAATTACAGCGATCCATAACAATGGCAAGGCAAGCCACGCAAAACCAGAAAATTCTGAGATTTTGACCTCATTTGAACTCGAAGATCTTGTAGATTGAAGATCCAGAAGGCCCTCCAGGGCGCGTGTTGACCCACTCCGTCCGGGTGGGGGTGGGGGGTCGTTGACGACCCCCCTAAGGTTTTCCGTGGTCTGTGAAAGAACAGCGCAAGAGAGCGCACCGAAATTTGGAATACCTTTCCCAACATCAATCTGGCATGTTGTGTTAAAATTTTAAAGTCAGATCATCCAGGGTCAACGAGTTAGTGAGGTCAAGCAAGGTGACCTCCAAAAAGGTCCAACCAGTCATCACGCTTTAACGGATAAAGATTTTTGGATGAAACTTTCAGCATTTGCTTATCTTTAGGGATGCAACAAAACGCACCAGAGGAATTTTTCATTTTTTCGTTTTTGATTATTTATTTGCTTTGCATATTTGCCCATTTGAGTTCAAATCGAAGATTCTGGGCGAAGTAAGCATTTATATTCGAGCAAGTTTACTTTGAACAACATTTTTCGGCCACTCTGCCCATTAGGAAAGGAAAATTAAAGAAAACTTCGGAACTAAATATTTTTTACTAAAAGAAGTTAGGGGATGGGGTAAACATTTTACGGTCCTGGTCGATTTTGCTTTCTATTTCTGATTCCAAATATTTTTTCTTCTCAAATCTCCCTCAAAATGAATCCTCAGAACAACGAACATGATGCAAGTCGTGAAACTCTAGGGCCCCTAGTGACGTCACTTTTTGGGGGTTGATGTCTTGCCCTACTCGTAAAGCGCTATCCGACTCGACACCTAGTTCGTTTTCGTGCGACGCTTCGTTTGGAGATTAGAGGGGGATCGCTATCGAATCCCCTCCCCCGGGACGGGGTGTGAGAACCTGACAGGAGAGACAGGAGGGTTAATTCAATGGGGAATACCACACAAAGTGCCGAATACCACACAATGTTGGACAAATGATGACAGAATTTAGACCTCAAAAACATAATTACAATACTTCACGAGGTATCTGACCATTTATGTCTCATTATCATGAACGCAGCATCGTTTTGCATTTCTTTTATAAAAAAATATATCCACAACTTTTCATTTTATAACATTTCATTCTATGGCCAAAATGCATGGGAGCGGAGGGCCCGCTCGATCTTTTGACAATATACCTCTGCTTATTCTAAACACAAAATTGCGGGCGTCAGAACAGACCAAGGAAGCCAGGAAGAAGGCACTGAAAATGCTCGAGGCAATAAATAGGAATGTATCATACAGAAGTGAGGAGGTGATCAGGAAGCTTTACTGTGCATACGTCAGGCCACCTTTGGAATACTGCATCCAAGCTTGGTCTCCTAGCCATGAAAAAGATTGTTGGCTTTTAGAGAGAGTACAAAAGAGGGCTAAAAAATGGTGAATGGCATAAAAAACCTGGCATATGAGGAAAGATTGAAGGAATTTAATGTGTTTTCACTTAAATATAGAAGGATGAGTGGAGATCTCATCGAGGTCTTTAAATTTGTCCATGGTTTGGAGAGGGGATATCTTGGGGAAATGTTTTAATTGAACAGAAATGATGCAATTAGAGGTCATAAATTTACAATTAAAGTTAACCACAGCAGAACAAGGTTAAGGCAGACTTTCTAGTTTCTTCACCAACAGGGTAGTAGAACATTGGAACCAGCTGCCAGAAAACATTGTCAGTAGCAGCACGTTGAACATCTTTAAAAACAGCATAGACAATCATTATAAGAATGCTTGCTTGCTTTTCAGCATTACAGGGAGGGCTGATTGACAGATTTGGTGGGCGCCTGGTTCAGTGTACAGAGTGCAACCAAGAAGGGCCCTTGTGGCTCATAGTTGCACTAATCTTTTATGTCTTTATGTCTTTATGTCAAAGTGGGACCGAACGCGGAGCGTGCGACGAACGGCGAGTTGTTCCTCTAGTTATATATATATATATATATATATATATATATATATATATATATATATATATATATATATAGTGTGTGTGTGTGTGTGTGTGTGTGTGTGTGTGTGTATATATATATATAGGTCAATGCCTATTGGTGGTAGGGAAAGATCTGCGATGACATGTTGCCACCTATCCGAGTTGTTTTACAAATTAACCTCCAATTTTTGGAAGTGAACTTCTAATTTGGAAACTACGATCCCTGGAAATTGTGAATTTCGGACAATATGAACGCCCGCCTTTCATTTGATCGGTGAATGACCTTATCATGGGGCTCAAATAGCCTTGGATCATCGTGGGGTCGCTGTCCGGTCGCAGTCGCCGGTGGTGGTGAAGGTGATGGTGTCAGACCGCCGTCGGTTTGTTGCGTCATCCGCGCAGTCGCCGGCGCGGCACGTACGGAGGTGGTTAAAAATTGACTGTTCCTGGAATTTGGGCATCCTCAGTGGCAGATCCAGTGAGGCTTCAGACGGTTTGCGGTTGAAGGTAACTTCTGATTTCCTCGAACTTATTTTTGATGCAATGCTTATAAATGTGCTGAACATGATGTGACCACTAATTTTCTCTGGAGATGGCCTTCTTTAGTTGGGAGGCAACATAAATCCTAAAAAGTGGCTTGTAGCTGGATAATGTATAACAAAAAGTAGTTGTATTGCAACTTACGGCTGGTTTTATTTTAACACTGAGCAGGTTTTGCACACATTTTACCTCCATGAAGCATACAAATTAACTAAGTAGGTAGGTACCTATGTAGGTACCTACTGACCTACCAAGTCAGGGTTTGTTAAGGCAGATTAAGTTAGGGTTTTATTATATGCAAATTTACCATTTTTGAATTAAAGGTGTTGACTTGTTCTTCCAAATCAGCTCAGGGAAACTTAGCTTTTGTTTTGATGCATTAGGTTTTCTAACTTGAATTTTTTTGTGTATTTTCCCATTCAATTTTAATTAATTTTCTTCATGGAAGTTTATGTTAGGCTGAGTTAGGTTATATTCTATTTGCCTTGATTTTGCCCTTTCATATGATTCATTGAGGTAAAGTGTGTGTAAAACTTGTCATGGTTACTCTAAACTGCAATAATGCTGGTCATGCAGTATTATTATGCTACCTAGGTTATGTTGCATATTTTTAATGCATCAATATTGCACTAAAAAGTAATTCAAGGAACCAGAAATTACCTACCTTAACACACACCCTGGAGGGCCTTGAAAAATTATGTGCACTTGGGTTTGATTCCACCCCCTAAAATCTCAGCTCCTATTAAAGCTGGTGCAAAAAATTTACAATGTGGATAGGTATGGTAGTGAAATCCATTGTGTGCAAATTTCATGACCTTAGGTCAATGTCTTCAATGCCAAATGGGGTCAGACTGTCAAAATTTTCTTGTTTTGCATGGATTGGCTTGTCATTGTTATCACTCATTCTGATTATGTTTAAGTGCTAAAAAATGGGTGTGAATGATGTTTTAGACATTACTAATGATGTAATACAGATCCTAGACCTGGAACTTTACCTCACATCACCTATACAGCAGCACTTGATCAAGTCATCACCTGCTGAAGTTGTTGGAACTGGGCTGCCTGGCTGACTGTCATTGGGCAGCTTGGTGCAATCTGCTTCAAAAAGAAAGGAGTGAAGTACATTGATAAAGTATGCAAATGCTTAGGTACACAGTGACAAACAGTAGTTTCCAGGATGTGTAGGGAGTAACTTGCAAAGGGACATGAATTGCATGAGTCATTTGCATTTATAACAACATTCCAGCTGACCAAGTTTGGTTCCATTAACCTGTCATGAACTTGACCTGACTTAACCTCGATGACCTAACAGGGTAAAATAACTGACCATGTGGCCTGGAAATTCACAGTTTTGGAAATCACATCCACTGGAAATTCACAGGAATTGTGCTATTTCATCCTTGTCTTAGGTTTTTACCATTTTGCTACATGTGTGGGCAGTCATTATACACACAACTGCTAAATAATGTAAAATGCATGTGACTGAATTGAAAGGCATTCCACATTTTTAATCCTTAAGAGGCAATCCTTTATTTTCTTCCAGTCTTTCACTATTCCCAAGGAACTTCTTTCTTCATCCACACAGTTAATGATGAAGTAATTTTAGGACACTGTGACCTAACATTACTTTGAAACAACACAGCATAACAATATACATCAAACAAGTTGCTAGTTTTGCCAAGAACATTTACCTTTTGCCAATATATGGCAAGCACTTAAGTGCTTATTTTTGTTGTCTGGCATATAAAGACATAAAGACATAAAAGATTAGTGCAACTCTGAGCCACAAGGGCCCTTCTTGGTTGCACTCTGTACACTGAACCAGTTGCCCACCAAATCTGCCAATCAGCCCTCCCTGTAATACTGAAAAGCAAGCCCTCTATTCTTATAATGATTGTCTATGCTGTTTTTAAAGATGTTCAATGTGCTGCTACTGACAATGTTTTCTGGCAGCTGGTTCCAGTGTTCCACTACCCTGTTGGTGAAGAAAGTTTGCCTTAACCTTGTTCTGCTGTGGTTAACTTTAATTTTGAATTTATGACCTCTAATTGCATCATTTCTGTTAAATTCAAACATTTCCCCAAGGTATCCCCTCTCCAGACCATTGACAAATTTAAAGACCTCGATGAGATCTCCTCTCAGCCTTCTATATCTAAGTGAAAACATATTCAATTTCTTCAATCTTTCCTCATATGCCAGGTTGCTTATGCCATTAACCATTTTTGTAGCCCTCTTTTGTACTCTCTCTAAAAGCCAACAATCTTTTTCATAGCTAGGAGACCAAGCTTGGATGCAGTATTCCAAATGTGGCCTGACGTATGCACAGTAAAGCTTCCTGATCACTTCCGCACTTCTGTATGATACATTCCTATTTATTGCCCCAAGCATTTACATTCCTATGGCATATATGCATTCCTATGGCATATATATCAGCCAGTAAAATTGAGCATTTTGTTTGAAAAACCAAAGGGATGGGTGGATTTTCCCCCCTCCAGGGTGTGTGTTAAGCTGCAAATTTACTGACAATCTTGTCATTGCAGGAAATCAACTTGTTTTTTACAATGAAAAATTTCAAATTTTTTGCTTTCCTACAAAATTGAAATGAAAGAACTAACCATACCTATCCTAACCTAAGCTAGCCTGAACTGTTTTTGAAGAAGAGAGAAAAACACTTTCTTAATCCTTAATTTTATGTGTGAGCTAGTTAGTTATTAGGGCTTTAGGGTGCATCAAATAATTTTATGTGTGAAAATATTATCATCTACAACAAAAGTTTAGCCCAATCTAACTGAACCAAATCTAACCTGTGATAATACTTCATATTCTGTATTTCATAACCACAAAATTGTCTCCCTGCATCTGGGATTTCAAACTGCACACCAACACTATCCCTGTCCTAGATCTGTCAGTGCTCACAGCATCATTCTTGATAAAATTATGTAAATTGTATTTTCTATCTAATATGCCATCTGGAGACAAGGTATATTGTAGAATCTTATTTCTGCACTTCATGAATACATATGAAGTACCTACCTATAATGATACCATGCATGCTATCACAGCATAAAATAATTGACGATGTGACCTGGGAATTCACAGTTAATGGAATTGTGCTATTTCATCCTTGTCTTAGGTTTTTACGAGTTTGCCACATGATGTATGGGCAGTCATCATGCACACGACTGCGAAATACTGTAAAATACATCTGACTGAAGTGATTCATTCTGCTTTTTTAATCCTTAAGTGGCGATGCTTTATTTTCTTCCAATCTTTCACTATTCCGAAGCAACTTCTTTCTTCATCCACACAGTTAATGGTGAAGTAATTTTAGGACACTGTGCTATCATGTACTTCATACTTTTGTGATACATTTGTGCTTTAAAAATTTTCTCTCTTGAATGATTGGAATTGCTTTTTCAATGAATTGTTTGTGAACAGGAACAAATTATGTCATGCACCAGTAATCTTAGAGTTGACATTTTGGCATAGCCTCTCATGTTCCCTCCTCTATTTCATGTGTCATATACTTCACCTCAAAGCATGCATATGGTGTCCTTCACATGGGCCACAGAAGTGTATTAGTTTTATTTCCAGATTGCAACTATGTATACAATGGGCACTAAATGACCAAACCTGGCTGATGCACCCCAAAACTGAAATAACTGACCAACCAATGACTGAATGCACCAGGCACACACAGGAGGTGTTGACAGAATATGTAACATAAAGTGCAGCAACCTGATGTGTAACAATTTGTATACCATTCCAGAGGCAGAATGAAAGGATGGAGAGTCATGATCCTAGTTGCTTTGGCTGCCTGCCAGGCAGATTGTTCTTTGAGTGATGATTACTTCAAGTTATCTGCAGAAGACATTGACATGAACTTGGTGAAGTTTGACAGGTTTAAAGGAATGGTAAGTTGATTTAACAACCACTCACCCATTAATTGGATTGCTTTGACAGGTCACATAATCTCTGAATGTATTTCATAGCTTAATCATGAGTGCTATATGATCAACATGGTTGATGTGCCCTAAAGTCCAAATAACTAACTGATAGCTTTATTATTGTGACATTGGAGTACAATATTGTTACTTTTCCTGGGGAATTGTGAAATGCTCTCCCATATATCACAAGACAATTTTATATTTTATCTTGAACATTTGGAAACATCAGTCGTTTTCCCTCCTTTATCATTAGGGTTCTCCCACTCCCCATGTCCTTGAAGCTATCTGGCTGTGCCATTGCCATATGTTTCCTTTTCAATTTTCACACAGCTAAGTGCAAGTAATTATGAATCATCAGTCAGTTTATTCAGCAAAGGACAGTTCACAATGTGCCCCTTGCAATGCATTGTGTATGTGTATATCTGTTGTGCAGCTTGAGGTGTGCCAATGCTATATAAATCACCTTGAATGCTTCGTTTGTTGTCATGGGTCCATTTCTAACATGGCAGATGGCCAAATTTCACTAGTCACAACTAGTCACTAGTCACCATGTGATCCATTGCTCTATATCTGATAACTTTGTCTCTCTAGGCCCCACTGTGAGTCCTCAGCAAGTCCCGGGACCAGATTTTCCATGTAAAGTTGCATGTGATGCAACCTGGCACTGCATGCTGAATGGGCATGTAAAGTACTGCCACCAAATTGCCCATTTGTATTAATAAAGAGTACCTGAGGGGGAATATCACAAGGTAAATGGGTAGGAACCATAATTTAATTAGTCTGTTTCAGACAGGAATTATAACCAAGATAACTAGAGACAACATTACAACACTAAGAGAACAGTGTCCAATGTATACACCAGCAAAGACTCATGCTCCTAACCATGAAACTGAGATGTCACAGATGTACAGACAGGGGCATTACTTTCCACGTAACCTTGGCGACCTGATTGCAAGGCATCATGCATGGGCTGGAGCTTTGCTAGTCACCAACTGCCTCTGCTATAGCTGTGTGGATTTGAACACGTGGTCACCAGCATAACCTATAATTTGTCGCTTAGGTACAACGTGTGGCAAAGCTGGTGACTTGATGTACTCTCACACAAACTTGCTCGGTGGTACCTGTTATATGCTCATAGTTCATGGCCATGAACATCCTTGAATGTTTCGACGACAATGGAAGACATTGGGGGAACAGTGGTGAATCAAAACGTGTATGTGGGGGGGGGGGGGAGGGTACGGTCTCTTGGGCTCAAAAGAGACCCACACAGCACTTTCAGTACATAGTGCTTCAGTATGGGCTGTGCCCATGCTGATTGTAGGTAGTGCCCATGGGCAGATGTTGAAGGTCCCGTGCTGGACAGTTGTGAAGGGCTTCTAGAATGAAGGTGCACCACGCCATTTCAGTAGCCCGTGCTGATGGAGGGGGCCCAGGCCACCAAAGAGGGTCCCAAGGACAATGGAGATGGCCCCTGGGCTGACGGAGATGGCCCCTTTGCCGACGGAGATTGCCCCTGAGCCGACGATGAAGGACCCTAGCCACCAGCCATAATCCGTCTGAGATTGTCTGTTGACGTGTGCTACTGCTATATTTGTGATTTGTAAAAAGTTGTCCATTTCTATTTATAAAGTAATGCATAAAGTGTGTGTCGTGCCGTTGCACGTTGTACAGTTGTCGTCGGGTTTTACTGATGAACACCGACTTGTATAATACGTGCATACTTGCACGCACAGAGTGATGACTGGGCCTGTCGCCAGGTGACGCTGGTGGTGAATACCGCCTCGATGTGCGGCTTCACGGAGAGCCACCTGCGCGATCTGACCCGGCTGCACAACATCCTCTCCTACGGCGACCTCTTCAGCGTGCTCGCCTTCCCATGCAACCAGTTCGGGGAGCAGGAGCCGGGCGACGCCGCGCAGATCAAGCAGTTCGTGTTGGTCAACTACGACTCCGAGTTTCCCATCTTCAACAAGGTGGATGTGATCGGCGAGAACGCGCACCCCGTCTTCAAGAACATCATTGGTGAGCGGTGACGTCATTGGTGTTATGGATGTGGGAGTATGGAGATGCACGTGGAACCTGTAGTAGCTCTGGGCGTATTCTCATACATATTTGTTTTGGGAACTAATGTTCTCATAGCATATGGATTAGGAAATGCTGAAATGAAAACAAACAATTTATACACACACATCGGTATTGGAATTTGTGGATTTACTTCCTTTTTGTGTACATGCCAATTTCAACACTATTTGCAGCAACCATCAACCTGAACCAAATGTGTGAAGAGAGGGAGCAAGCAAAAAAGGCATTCATGCTAGCAGGTATAGCTTTTTTTGTCTCACCACTCCAAGTCTGAGAAATGAGGGGAAATGAGAGCAGGGCATCGGCGACGAGAGCACGTCCGGTCGCTGCATACTGAGAGTAGAGACGGCGGGCCCCCTCAGAACTGTCGACTCACGGTCCACCGGCTCGCCGTCGACGCTCGTGACGGTCCCCGGCGCGCATGACGGCACCGTCACGCCAGAGCGCCTCCTGACCAGCCGCCCGCCCCCTCCCCCTGGATATCGGTGCTGGCGTGACGCTCCACCAGGCAGCCCGCTACTGCGTGCGGACTCGGTGTGGCTGGTGTGGTGGTGCGATCAGACGGAGCAGCTCGGGCCTGGCACAACAGAATATTTCCGCCGCACGCCTCAAGCTGCTAATTCACTGTCCCACGGAAGGCTCGACTCTCGCTTCTCGCACCCGCACACCCCATTTGTCGGTATTTACCTCAACCGATTGCCGGCGTAGGGAGTTTGTGACGATCGATACGTTCGCACCCGTCTCGACTGACAAAGTTATGGGCGCTGTATAACCTATTCAGGTGATGCGCCCAGAAACCCGAACATGAACAAATTGTTACGATCGCCTCAATATCGCCATCTCCGGCTCTGCCTCTTTCGTATCAGCTCCCCTTATACTTCCCTCTCGTCGTGTCCCTATTTGTTTCCCTAGCTTTTGACCTCTGCTTCTGTTGTTTCTATTTGTTTAATAGCCGTGCCTCGCCGACTCCCGCCGACCAGGTATAGACGGACGTGAGAAGTCACGAAGCCGCTCAGCTCGTGACATTCGTAGTCGATGCGAGTACCGCTTCACGGTTGTGTAGTTTGAAGTGGACTCCTTCTTCGACCGTTCGAGCCGCTCGTAGTATGCGCTTAGTTCGAAATCATTTGTACCAGACTGGTGCGCAAGGACTAATGAAGCGGAGTTGCTCGTATACTTCTTCGCTCACACGGGTGTCGCTTGCTTTCCTTTTGGAGGGTACGTGACCTTCCTGTTGAATGCTGAATAGTACGTCTCCAACGTGGGGCCGTTTCACCCAAAAGAGCAACTAAAGCATTTCCTAGCGTGCCAATGCAGTGCATAACCAATACAGTTGATGAGCCCAAAAATATAAATGACTAATTCCTAGCGTACTTTATACGGCTGTTACCCATAATTATCGAGGAAATGCTTTACATGGGCTGAAAAGGGACTTTTAATTTTAATTGTATTTTCATTTTCATTTTGACCAAAGCACTTGCATGATCACCATTATGATCAAAATTACTTCGTAATTTGTGTGCATCAACACATGATGATCCACATTAACGCCAAATGTTCACCAACAGTAATTCCCTGCTTACTAAAAAGGAACATGTGTCAGTGTGGTATATCTATGCACTAATTGGGTGAGGCTTTATTCTCCGGTACCTGATTGGACCATTGGATTCCACCTCACTTTTTCGACGTCGTTGGAATGCTTTTATTCTTTGAGGTTTGTTTTGTATTAATACCAGACATGGTGTGCTTTATGATTTTTATGGAGGAAGTAATGATAATCTGAGAAGTCATTTTTGTGCAATGCAATATTCGCCATAATTAGAACATTGGTTTCAGTGCGGCCAAACACGATAGCACAGAGGGATTGGGTGATGCCGTTTCGTGACATGACATGAGAGGTAATTAGGGTCCGTCTTTGGGCAAGCACTGATCATTACTGATATTGGACAAGCACTATGGGACAGGGCCACAGCTAAAGGTAGCAACAGATAATGCTCGTTCCAATCAGCTGATATATCGCAGTTATTGATGTCCTGTCACAAGATGCTATTCTGTCGCGCATTGCACTCCGATGTCACCTTCCATGTACGCACGCTGTACAGTGTATGCATACATGCCTATGCGGTTCATGCGGTGCACACCGGCCTTGTTTTCCGCTGTACCTTCCTACACATCAAACTTTGTCTCGCAGAACCTGTATATCTGAAACTGTCCCTCTGTGCTGCGATGCTGAAATATGTTCTACACCGGGGTGTGTTCTGCCGTATTTGCGTGACCGATGACCTGGTGTACCTCAGTGGCGGGTGCCGGGTGTCGCCATACCGACGTGTGCCGATGTGTCTCCTGCAGCCCAGTCGTCGACGCCTCCCGACTGGAACTTCTACAAATACCTGGTGGACCACCGCGGCCGTGTGGTGCACTCGTGGGGCCCCAAAGTGGCGGTGGGCGACATCTTCGCCGACGTGCAGGCGGCCGTGGAGGCGGCCAGGCAGGCGCGGCTGGCGGCGCCCGGGCCTGGCGAGCGGCGCGACGAGCTCTGACCGGCGCGCGCACGGGGGACACGCGAGCCGCTGCGGCGTCCAGCCGGCAGGCTGGTGTCTCCGGTCACGCCTGCGGGCGCGGCGTCACGTCACGGATCACGGCGTCCGGCCACGAGCTGCGCCCTGGACGGTGCGCACGGACAGCACGCCCACTGCAGCCGGTCGTCGGCCGGCCGGCCGGCTCTCGCCGTCGCCCAGGGTGGTTATCGCGCCGGGTCTGAGCGCCGGTCGGGCTCCAGCCGCTGGCGCCTGCCACGGCAGCTGAAGAGGTGTTCGCTGGGTGGCGGCTCGGCCGGGACCGCCAGTGGCTGGTGTCACGGTCAGATCAGCTCCGTCGGTCCGGCTACTCCGCGCAGCTCCGACTCGGGCAGCGCGGCTATGTCGTGTTGAGGTGTGCCGGACTGGCGGCGTAGCCGTCGCCTGGCACGTGCGTCTTCGATCACAAACGAGTCCCGCATGTGGGTGTGTGTGTGCGATGGGGTTGAGCTTAAAACCACGAATCTTATTTTTCGTGTTTGATGGTTATGGACGTTTTTACGAGGAGAGGAGATGGAGAGTTGCGGTGTCGATCTGACTTCGTTGCTTCGTTGCGTCATTCCCAATACTCAAAGTCGTGCACAACTATGAGGCTCTATCCATCTGTGACTGCTCCATGGATTGTATCCTGGCCCTTGGATACGCAAATGTGCCTGTGCATAATCGAAACCGCTTTTCGGTTGATTTTCTTGAGGCTCGGCATACTTTTTACGTATGCGCCGATATTTATATAAGTCGTGACGTCACCGAGGTCCTCCACTGCCATGCCTTGCTACCTATATATTCGGCGGTCAATACCGTCTTGACGCGGAATAAATTGAAAATAAGTTGTTATCGCTCTTCAATCAATGGCTGATCGCTCCTCGATCAGTGATATTATTCTGTACACTGATTTGTTCTGGATGGGCGCAACTGTATTAGAGGTGTTTTGTGGCGATTTGCTAATCTTCCAACCAATCACGGGACTTAATAGATATTATGCTGCATATCGCAGGTGTGTTGAGATGCTTTCACGATTGTTGATTTTGCACGAGGATTTTGACTGACCAATACACACGCTTGTGATTCGTATTCCCTCTGTGGTGACCTCATTGCAGAATACGGGTGAAAATTTTGAGAATTTGCAATGACGACATTAACGACCAAATATTGGAGTGCTCTCGATGTGTGACTGTATTTCCCACGTTGATGATGCTCGTACGGCGTTTAAAAAGAAATTGCATTTCCACGGCCACCAATATAAGCCAATGTCGTACTAATTGTTCAGATATGCCAGAACGAACGAGCCAGCCAACTCTCAACTAAATTAATTGTGCGTTTTTTTAATCTGCCTATTAATAGAGGGGGAGGGGTTAATAGGAGACACACTCCATTCCTTACCCGTGCATAGCTTTGTATGCTTTTGGCAGGGCAGTTCTCCGCCAACCCCCAACCCCAATAGTGGCTTTACCTTCGCAATATTTTCAGCTTTTAATATGCGACCCTATATGCAGGGACGGATGAGGAACTATAATGGAGGCACTTTGTATCTGGAGGGACACCATTGTTTTCGGATGGGCACCTCTTGGTGAAAAATTATAGGTGCATTTCAGCATACTGAATGAAACCTTTTTCTTTACATGGGTGCCACTTGTTGACAAATTCGAGGGATGATTTGAACACACTAAAAGGGGGCCGTTATCTCTCAAGGACCGGAGCGAGCTGTTCAGGCAGTCACCTTCGGTCTTCGAGGGCCCCTCAAGGCTTTGGTGCAGGGAGCCCTTGAGCCCACGTGAAAGGCCCCTTGACCGATGGCAGGGGTCCCGGGCTAACCGAATAGGGTGATTTGTGAAATCCTAGATCGTGGCTTGTAGGAAGAAAAGAAACAGCAATATCTTCACCAATAATCCATTTATGCACATATGCCAGCATATCTAAGATGTACGATCATATTTCACCGACGACACTGAATGGACTCCGCCAACCACTGTAATATCAACTTTCTGGTGTTTCAAACCCGACATTCTAGAAACAAAAAGCTGGACGTCATTGATTGAGGAAGCGCATTCATCGTGAACTGTTTGAGAACAACTTTCGCGCGGACGCATTCATTGAGACATGTCGAGCGTGAAATGAATCGAATTAGATCGTGAGCTGTCTACATCAATGTAATAAAATAAAGTAGCATAATTACGCAATGCGATGCATTACAATAAGGTGTTGCAGTACAGTATTATTATGTAATGCAATGCCAGATCATCCCATACCTCATCAGAATCACAGCTTATACTGATGATCTGTCACTGCGATAATATCACTGATATTATCAATTTTGTATTGAATACAAAATCGGCATCAGAGCGCACACAAACTCGTCTCACTGCACCCAGCTACTATTAACCCGCGCCGTCTCTCCGGTCACATCCTCACACCCCGTCTGGGGGGGATAGTAACCCCCGTCTAAAATCCAAAATAAGCGTCCTATGAAAACGAAAGAGGTGTCATCGGAAAGCGCTTGATGAGTAGGGCCCGGATACACCCCCAAAACAATTTCCCCCCAGACGTGACGTCACCAGGGGGCTATATTTTCACGACTTTTCACGACTTTCAATATGTTTTTGGCTCTGGGGAGTTCATTTTGGGGATATATGAAGAAGAAAAAATTGATGAGAAAAGGACACCAAAATCGACCAGGGCCATACAATTTTTTGACCCTACGATTTTTTTTTTTATTTCAGAATTCTGAGTTTTAAAGTTTTCTTTAACTTTCCTTTTCCAATGGGTAGAGCAGACAGAGAAACGTTTTTGGAAGTCAACTTGCTCTAATAAAGAATGCTTTCTTTAGCCAGAATCTTCTATTTGAACTGCAATTGGCAAATATGCAAAATTTATATGTAGTCAAAAACGAAAAATGACAAATTCCACTCGTACGTTTTGTTGCATCCCTAAAGATAAGCAAACGTTGGAAGTTTCATTAAAATATCTATCCGTTAAAGCGTGACGACTGGTTTCATTTTTTTTAGGTGACCTCACTTGACCTTCACTAACTCGTTGACCCTAGATGACCTGACTAGGTGATCCGTTGACCCTAGGTGACTTCACTTCAAAATTTTCAAACAGCATGCCAAATTGATGTGGGAAAAGGTATGCCAAATTTTGGCGCGCTGCCGCGCGCCGTTCGTCCACTATCCGCAAAAAACCTGAGGGGCCGGGTGAAGACCTCCCCCGAGACTGGACGGGTTAACCCTCGCCCGTATAGGGGGGGGGGGGGGCAACCCCCTCACGCTTTTGTGTATTCCTTCCAAACCGATGAACGAATCTCTCTGAAATTTTCAGTACCCTCTGGGGCAACCTTTTGACGACTTTTGGTGAATTTTTTTTTGTCGGAGGTCATCAGGTCACCGAGCTGAGGTCATAAAGGGGAGGACCTCCAACCAGTTTTCAACAAATACGTGATTATCGCACGTGTTTTGTTACGTACTTAGCGTAATTATGGATATATAATGCAAAATACAGATGCCCATTGAAAAATAATGTTTCAAAAATCGGCGACCTCGGTTGACTTCGTTTGACCTTTCGACCTTTTTTTAGCTGACCTAAGATAATTTTTAGTTCTGAATTCTAATTGAGCGCCCATTTTTACCGTAGGGAACTTTAAACTTCGAAATTGGAACAACTTTTCGAAAAGTTCGATGTTTGGGGTCATGGCTTTGACCTCATTTGGTGCGTGATATATCGGTCCGATCACATAGTGTGACATGTCGTTATGTTCACAAGGTCCAAATAAACATACTTCCGGGAATTTCGTGGATATTTATGCAATAGTTTAGATACAATTGACGATTTGCTTAGGAAAATACAAAAAATCCATTTTAGACTTTTGACCGGACTTGAAAGGTCAACCATTGACCTTAGACGGCCATACTTAATTCCAATCGCGAGATCTCGGCCAGATCTATAACTTTGGTCTTTGGTTCGTTTTCTTACCATGCACGGTTTCGAATCGCCATGGGGTCGTACCATCCCCCCCCTATACGACCGAAGATGGTAAAATGCCGTGTACTGGCGAGGGTTAACACACGTCCCACATCCATAAAGTTAATTAACTACTTCAGATCTGTAGGTCACTGTTGCGAGCTTGTGGTGCCCGTGTTTCCTTTGCCGTGATGGCCTTGGAGAAGCTCTCGATGAGATGGGTCGTGACGTTCATTGTCTCCTGCTTTGATGCAACTATGAACTTGATGCCGTTGACTAGTTTGTGCGACAGATACTCAAACATGTCCTGACTTCGCCAGCACCTGATTGTTAAGCGAACGTTTGGGGCTCCATTAATCGGTTGTACGCTTTGCTGTGTCCCCGATGCCGTCGTAGATGCGCTTGCCATGAGATGCTACGAACAATGCCACTCACAGGGTACCCCATAATATGTCTGACGGTTACATACATTGATGCAGTCATGCTTATTCGTATGCTGTGCAGCACTGCCGTGTCTGGAGTAAGGAGTCAGTGCTGGTCCTAGGAGACTCTCATTTAGAGCGGGTATTTTGTAAAGGTAGGAGTGACAGGAGGTGCATCACCAGGCCTGGTGCCAAGGTGAAGGACCTGGTACCTGTGGTGGTACAGGTCACCAGTGATCACCAGATCAGCACAGTCATAGTGCATGTAGGGGTAAATAACATAGGTACTTCTAGGAGTGAGGAGCTTCTGCGGGAGTACAGGGCCCTTCTGGCCACCCTGAAGGGTACCAATGGAGTCATTGTAACAGCAATTTTGACTAGGGCTAGAGCCTCCCCTGAGTGGAGCTCTAGGGCACTGGCAGCTAACGCCAGGGTAGGAAAGCTCTGCCATGAGCTAGGTTTTACATTTGTAGACGGGTGGAGCAGGTTTTATGCATCGTGGGACCTCTCTCAGAGGGATGGCCTGCACTTCTCTGAGAAGGGGGTCCATGTGTTAGGCAAAGTGTACGAGCATGTCCTTCAGGGAAACTAGGAAATGGGGTGGGGAGGGATGAAATTGCATTGCCAACTCATAAATATTCCAATAGTGTCCGCCAAGGCAATAGAACCTCAAAGTCTGCAACTAGGGACAACAGCAGTTCAAGAGGACAGAGTGATAGTTCATCTAGTGATAAAAGAACTCAGTATGAAAAAAGCCAAAGGTGGTTATGGAGCATTTGTTAAGTGTATGATGTTTAATGCTCAGAGTATCCGTTCCAAATTTGATGAGTTCAAGTGTTATGTTGCTGAGGAGGAACCAGATTTTGTTTGCATTACGGAGGCATGGGTCAGTGAAGGGTATTTTGGAGATAACTTACAGGACTATGAGATCCAGGGATACAATATGTTTTCATGCAATAGGAGTCCAGCAATGAAAGGGGGTGGTGTAATTCTCTATATGAATAGCTTATTCAGTTCTCAAAAAGTAGCAGATGGGGATAAAATTGTGTCTGTGGAGTCCATTTGGCTTGATGTCACTGTGGGAAAAGGCAACAGCAATACTCTTAGGATAGGAGCTTTCTACCGATCAGGAACCCTGCCACATTCTCAGCAACTGGAGCTTGACAAGGTGATTTGTGAGGAAATCAGTAGAAACTTTAAGACGAAGTGCCTTATTCTTGATGACTTTAATCTAAAAGGTTATGAAAATGCTGGTGTTGGCTCCCATCATGCAAAATGTTTAGGAAATGCCTTGAAGAGGACCTGTTCTTACACCAGTTTGTATCGGAACCTACCAGGCATGGTTCATTCTTGGACCTTGTATTCTCGGATTTAAGGGACTTGGTTCAAGACTTGACTGTAGGCGAAACTCTGGGAAGAAGTGCCCATAACATAGTTAGATTCAAGGCACATGTAGGGGAAATTATCAAGGATAATTTGGTAAAGGTTCCAAATTTCAACAGAGCAGACTTTGACTCCATGAGAGCGGCTTTAAGTGCCATCAGATGGGAAGAATAATTATCCAATTTAAATGCCTGTGAAATGTGGGAAGTTCAAATCTTACTTGAAGGAAATTCAGATTAGACATGTCCACCAAAAGCAAAGACGCAAAAGAAAGGTAGGAAAGCCAGCATGTCTTACACCAAACTTGATAAAAACAATTAAGGCTAAGAAAACTGCATTTAGAGTCTTTAAAGAAGCCTCAAATGTCGTTAATCTAAAGGCGTTTCGAAAAGCTAGAGACACTGTGAAGCAAAAAACAAGAGCAGCAAAGCGAGCAAAAGAACTGGATTTAGCTAGAAACTGTAATGGGGACAGTAAAAAGTTCTTTAGTTTCTACAAGCTGAGTAAAGTTTCTAGCACAATTGGTCCACTGGAAGTAAACGGAACTACATTGGGTGAGGATAGTGAAATGGTTGAAGAGCTGAACAAGCAGTTTAAATCAGTGTTTACATTGGAAGATATGACCAATCTGCCGACCGTACACCATAGTTCAGTGACATGGGATCTGACAAATGATGTTGATTTCATTGAAAGTGATGTTGTTTACAATCATATCAGGAAAATAAAGCCAAACAAGGCAGCAGGACCTGATGATATTTATGCTAGGGTGTTGCGGGAAACTGAAAAGGAACTGGGATTTTCACTTAGTATAATATTTTGAAGATCAGTTTCACAAAATGAAATTCCAACCGATTGGAAAACGGCAAATGTAGTTCCTATTTTCAAGAAAGGAGAAAGAGGGAAAGTTGAAAACTTATGCTTAAGTCTCAGGTACTTGAACCCAGATGCTTAAGTAAGTCTCACATCCCTAGTCTGCAAGGTACTTGAATCAATTATCAAGGATAGAATAGTTAGTTGTCTGGAAGGTAGCAGATTGATTCAAGATACTCAACATGGGTTTAGAAAAGGACGATCGTGTCTCACAACCCTCTTGGACTTTTTGAACTTCGCCACACAACAATTTGATCAGGAAAATCAGGTTGATGTAGCATATCTTGACTTTAGTAAGGCCTTTGACAAGGTACCCCATAAACGGTTAATGATACAGCTTCAGTCCCATGGTATTGCAGGTATCATCTTAAAATGGATAGAGTTGTGGCTTTCAGATAGACAGCAAAGAGTGATGCTAAATGGTACAAAGTCATCATGGCAAAATGTTCTTAGTGGAGACCCCCAGGGGTCAGTACTGGGGCCACTACTGTTCATTATATTTGTAAATAGCATTGAAAGTGGCCTAAGCAGTAAAGTTCTGAAATTTGCGGATGATTTGAAAGTTTTTAGGCAATAACAGGTCAAGATGAGCATATCTCGCTGCAAAAAGACTCAGACGAACTTGTGAAGTGGTCCGAAGAATGGGAAATGAAATTTAATTTTGATAAGTGCAAAATCATGCATGTAGGTAAGCAGCATATGAAGGCTCCATACTTGATGGGTGGCCAAGTGCTATCAGTGACTCAACAGGAGAAGGATTTAGGTGTTATTATAAACACAAAACTGGGGGCGTCAGAACAGACCAAGGAAGCCAGGAAGAAGGCACTGAGAATGCTCGGGGCAATAAATAGGAATGTATCATACAGAAGTGAGGAAGTGATTAGGAAGCTTTACTGTGCATACGTCAGGCCACATTTGGAATACTGCGTCCAAGCTTGGTCTCCTAGCTATGAAAAAGATTGTTGGCTTTTAGAGAGAGTACAAAAGAGGGCTACAAAAATGGTTAATGGCATAAGCAACCTGGCATATCAGGAAAGATTGAAGAAATTGAATATGTTTTCACTTAGATATAGAAGGCTGAGAGGAGATCTCACGGAGGTCTTTAAATTTGTCCATGGTCTGGAGAGGGGATACCTTGGGGAAATGTTTGAATTGAACAGAAATGATGCAATTAGGGGTCATACATTCAAAATTAAAGTTAACCACAGCAGAACAAGGTTAAGGCAAACTTTCTTCAGCAACAGGGTAGTAGAACACTGGAACCAGCTGCCAGAAAACATTGTCAGTAGCAGCACATTGAACATATTTAAAAACAGCATAGACAATCATTATAAGAATAAAAGGCTTGCTTTTCAGTACTACAGGGAGGGCTGATTGACAGATTTGGTGGGCAACTGGTTCAGTGTACAGAGTGCAACCAAGAAGGGCCCTTGCGGCTCATAGTTGCACTAATCTTTTATGTCTTTATGTCTTTATGTCTGAAATAAATATTCTTCGATGTGAGGTACTGTGGTCCGAATTTCTGCGATAATCCGTTGCAGGAACGCATACACCATGTCGGTGTTTTGTATCGTCAGAGGTACAGCAGTAGCTCTGACGGCACAGTGCCACGTCCTCATGCTAGTACACTACAAGCTGGTCCCCGTACACAGGGACGAATCCCAATACAAGCATTGAACGACGTCCTGCACCACAAATGAATCACTTTCAGGGAAATCGCGCTGAACAATTGCTTTGCCTTCCTTGCCAGTAGCCTTTGCGTATGTGAAATACGAACTTTGTTTGTTAGCCAGAAAGTGGTGTCTGGTCAGCTTTACGGTTTGCTGGCTCAAAAATATCATGCCTTCCACTTTGGTCTACACTATTTCTACGGGTGCACATTGATGCATGCCCATTTACTGTTTGTACCCAATATCAATATCCATGTCATCATCTGGGGCTGAATCACTTTCACTCTCTTCTCTTGACTTGTCCGTGATGATAATCCTTAAAATGTTCATCGCCCAGTCTTGGTCATGGCAGTCCTCACAGTTGTGCATCATACAATTACGGTTTTCCCTGACACACAAACGTGATTGAGGAGATCCCGGCTTTTGAGACTTGGCAGGTCGAGAGAGGATATGAACAGTTTTGGGTTTTGATGGTAAGTGCACACCCACACCGAGTGCGTCCCACTGCTGCCTGCCAACACGCAATGCTTCGGAGAGAAGGGCAGCAAAGGCTAAGAAGCCGGTGCGAAGGTTTTCAGGGTTCTCGTTGTATAGATCATATTATATCGCACAAGTTTCCCAAAACGAGTCTTCTGAACTCCGAAAGGCAAAGTAGGTTGTGTGACCTTAGGTCGCTATGTCACGCTTAAAACAGCTGGTGAAGGAAAATTCCGAAGGATACAAAAGATGCAGTGGATTATTGTGAGCTCACCGACATTTACTTTTTCAGAATTATGATTTTTTTTCTTAAAGTTAAACACCTTAAAAGACACCCTTGTTAGGTTGATCTATCACAATTTTAAAATAAAATATAATCCGAATTTCTGCAGGGGTGCCTGTATGAACCAGGTTTCTATCGCTAAGCGGATCTTGTTGCGTGAACCCCGGCCCTACCACCCGATCCCTGAATTCCAGTTCAACGACAGAATTTATGCCGAAAGTTGAACGTGTCGTCAATGCACCAACACATCCGCCCGATAGATCGTCCCCGGCCTTATTGGGCCAATTGCCAACTGACCCTCCCAGTCGGGGGCTAAATGCGAGCGCATGAAGCAACTCTAACCCTGTGGTGCTAGGACTGGTGATACCAGTGCAGACCAGCGGTAGACTAACTGAGCTACCGGGGATGGAAATTCCTCGCTTTGTAACTTCTTGAACATTGATCTGCTTTTTCTAAGAATGGCACAGCTGGATTCGCTGCATCAGATAACCACAGAGAAATATTTCCATGAAGAAAAATTAATTATTAGGTGCTATTTTGGCCCTTTCACTTGACGGCTGGGTGTTGAATAGACCAGTAGGTTTCTTGGAGGCAACATATAATGCACATTGTAATTTATGTCTATCTTACCCGAAGCAGTCAGGTTATCTATTGTGAATAACCCGAGCAAAATAAGGATACGGGAAGAAAAGGATTTCCTGGGTTTTATAGCTCAATAATATATCCCAGGATTTAAATACAAAGTATTGCACACTCCATTTTGTATTTGTTCACTAAGCTGAACTGTATGCATTAAAACGTACTCCTCACCGCTCGTTACAATGCCCTGCCCGGCGCGTCGGTGAGGCGCACCCGTCATGGTCAAAGTCCAAAGTTCCGGCATTGGGGAAGCTGGTAACTGATAAGCAGCAACATACCGATACACTTCGCAGGATCCCACGGCAGTCTTTACCCCCGCTCCCCAGAGTAAGGTGGTACCGCTTCGACCGGGAAAAACCCTCCCCACCCCCTTGGAACGGATTTTCCAGCAAAAGACGCTCTTTTCGAAGGAATAGGTATCACCGCAGCATTCCCAAGCGCAACCCCTGTACTCGCTCACCGAATTTTCCTGCCGAAGGCGACCCTCTGAGGAAATGCATTCGTCGTCTGGAGGAACTGGAGAATAATTCAGAATCCACACCTGAAGAAACCACCAGACCACATTTGGCAGCATATTCACGAGGTGCTATGAGACAATAACCGCGCATTCCTGCCACATGCTGACAGAAATCGGAGATACAGGCGTACGATTTTCACCGTCAGGGCCTCCCTGGTTCATCTGGCGGACAACTGAGAAACGATTTTTGGACGTTATGTACTCATGAACAGGGGTGAAAAAAATGCCGAAGCTGTCACCGACGAACCTGTGAGCTGTCTCAATTTTTTCCATATATGTTTCATAAAGCAAGTGCCTCGCACACCTGCTTCGCGGCGTTGAAAAAGAATGTTTGACCCTCGTTGCAGTTCATACATATTTCAGCCAGAAATTGGAGACACTTTTTAGGTTTGGAATCGTGAGCTGTGTCACCATTAAGTGCACGAAATATGTTTGGGGGCCACCGGTGGATGCCGCAGGAAGAAGCTGTTTGGACCGTGGTTATCAGTTCGAACAATGCAGCTTTCGCCCATGGCTACGTCATAAGGCTTCCTGGTTGACACAGCAGAGAGCTGACCTAATAAGCGGACCATTCCGATACGACATGCCAAGGTACTTCAGCGTTCCCTTAATATTATCCTTCAGATTGAGCTGGTTATCCAGCAAATGGGAAGACGACACTAAGCGGTTGGCGGGGAGCGGGCTCGTGCGGCCGTCCCCAACGTTCTCAAAATGGTGTAAAACTGGAATTTTCCCGCACACTCAGGTGCACGCTGTTGGTAGGTAAGAAGAGTTTAAGGGCAAAGACCTGAGCTAGGGTAGGTCGTGGAGTCATACTTTTTGTGTTATTTGTGGCTAATCAATTGGGGCCACATTGCATCGCTTGCCTCTCAACTTGGCAGGAAGGGAGGACACCGCCGAGAATCGACCGAACACAGCACCTCTTGTTTCTCAGACACCCAGTTTCCTACTGAGCTACAGACGCCCTGGGTCTCACTTTCCTTCTACTGAACAGGCGCGTGCTATTCCTTATACGCATATATTGCGCACTTAGCAGATGCCGTGCTTTTGTGGCGCGTGATGACAGTGCCAGCCAGCGACTGGCGCAGACTTGTCGAGTGCCGGGTAAAGTTGAACCCGGCTTTGCGCTGAACGGCCCGGACCACATCATCGGCCTGGCACGGGTCCGGCCCGTTCCAGCGCACTACCAGCTCCTTCGCCGCGTTGGCGTGGTCGAGCTGACGGTGCATGCCGAACACTTCCTGCACTGCACTTCCCCATGCTTTCTACAACACTCTCAGTAGGGAAGATGAGCCACAGTCGGGTTACCAAGTCCACGTATGGTCCAAGGCTGGGCGTACTGTCGCGGCTCTTCCACAGTACCTTGAGTAGCTGCTGGTTGCACCCATTCGCGCAGCGCGGCTCGTGCAACACCTTGTAGCCTGCGGTCGCGGATTCGAGGGACAAGCGGTACGACGGCGGAATGACGCGGCGGGCCACCAGGCGACTGGCAGCACGCTGGATGGTGCCGGCACTGCCGTCACTGGTGGCCCTGATGCGCTCCACATCGGCCACCTCCCTGATGTCGAGCATGGCGTCCATCAGGCTCTGGTTGTCTGTGCCCATTCTTGAACCGGTCGCATTCAAGCCACCTCGCCTGTGCCTCAATTGCCTGGCCAAGCTACGACAGAAGGCTGTGGCGTCCTTCGTCTGTGAACGAATGGCGGAGCCTGAATTAGCTGTACACGATAAGTATAAAACAATACGGCCTGGATATTTTGAAAGGAAATTAATTCGAAGTGCTTTGGCAGGCAAATGCCACGGTCAATAGTGGAACAAAATAACTACTCAGCCATCTATCACAGTACTCTCACTTATGATATGCATATGCAAATACATGGAACGCATCGTTCGTGAAAAGACCGGAAAAAACGTGTGTTGATGGAAAAGGTTAGCCTTGGCAGTCACAACCTGTTACAGCATTGTACAAAGTGATTTTACTTGGAAAAAACTAACATATATGGCTCGAAAGTGCATTCATCAATTAGCCAAGCCCATCATCTAGGCTAAGCTAGAGTAAATTGGTAGTAGCGAGCGATTTACTATTTGCAAATCAATGAGCTACTTTATGTTGAAAACAAAACAGGTAACCTACAATGACAAATAAATAAATGAACAGAACAGAACACACACAGAGCATACAGAGATTGAACATGAACAGAACATACATAGAGGCCATTGGTATTGCGGATGCGAGACGACTGAATGCCCACGTGGGCGACGATGTGGGCTCAATACTGGCTTTTATATGTTGGATAAGCGCAATATGAATGCTAGAAATACTCCGGATAAACGTAAATAGGTATGTATCAAGGAGAACTCTTAAGGGTAAAATAGTGCTGCTCCCCACTGCTTTGTCGCACGGCGAGAAGCTCGACAGAGTTGGCCATCTGGTATCCATATCGGCCAACTCAATCATGTCTGCCACGGAGACGTCGCCGCGGGTGGGGACATCCAGAATGTCAGCCATTTCACGGATGGTGCAGATGGTGTGTCCGAAGCCGGCCACGTACTGCCAAGGTAGGTTCTGCACCTGCTGCTGTATTCGGCTTCCACTGGCCAGCACCTTGTACACGTCGATTAAGGCAGCTACCCGTGCTAGGAAGTCTCGATCTGTGAGTGCACAAAACACTGTTTATTTAAACTGCTTATATAGTGAAGAATAGATAGGACTCCTATGACGAAAACATACGAGGATTCAAGGGATGGGGAAGATACCCCTTAGTTGACGAGCATTGTTATTATATCGTGATGAGCTCAATTATCCCACGTTTGGTTGTTTAAAGGGCTTTGAGGTCTCACATTTTAAGTCCACGATTCCGCAGGTGAACATGACTCCAGCGAAAACAATACAGTGATGCGTGCCGCGCAGGGTTCACACCGCGAATTTCTATATCATGTATGGAAAAATGGGAAATATTACTATTATCAGGCAAACAATCAAACTTAACTAACCTTTCAGCGCCCTCAAGTCGGCTTCCAGTTCGTTGCGGACGCCGCCTCTCTGCTCCGTGGCGATGCGCCCCTGCAGCACGCGCGTCATCGCTGGGATGTTGGTTTGAAACGTGCTTAGGACATCCGTCGCGTGGGGGGCGAAGCGCGTTTCGGACCACAGCTTTGGCCTGAGCGCGGTGCCGAAGCTGTGTTCCAGCCTCCAACAGACTTTCTAGACCACTGCCATGGGAGAAGCGTTTGGTGGCACGGGTCACGATAGCGATGGTGGCATCCACCCAGCGGCACGTCGAGTCGCGGCGGGCGTCCCCGTCGGCCAAATTGACCAGGTGCGAACCGTCCCACACACACGGCACGCAAGCAGCAGACGGCGGCCGGTTTTCATTTTCATGGTTCATCATCCTGAACAGCTTGCCTGGCACACCATTGTGGTGCACCTGGCCATCTGCTGCAATTGCAGACAGCTGCTCGGTGCATGCGATGCCGATTCCGGCTAAGGTAGCTCGCAGCTGCCGAGCATGCCCGTCGCCGTCGTGGTCCTTGACTACGGGCGCCCCAACCACGAAGCTTTGTAGCATTTCCCCTACGGGAGCATCGGGCACGATCGTCGTAATGGCAGTGATGTCGATCGTCCTGTGGTTGATTGTAAGTTTGTCAGCCATCAGTGCGACACACGGCTGGCTTCTGACGTGATCAGCGAGCTTTCGAATGATTTCCGCTGTGAACTGCTCTCGCACTTGCATCATGAACATTTTTGAGTGATTAATATCACCCACATTCACTCCATTAATATGTTGGAGGACGATGAGGTCTTCGAACACGGTATGTGACAACGACTTTTTCAAGACATAATATGCCGTCCTCAGCACTCGCATGGCGACACTTCCGGCTTCCTTTTCTCGAGCTGAGGCCTGTCGAGACTTCTCCTCGGACGCTTTCCGAGCTCGGACATGTCGCTCGCTGTCGAAGTGCCTCTTCACGGTGTCCTTCAGCCTTCTGAAAGGCAGTGGCAAATGCTCGGCGTATGTGAAAGCAGTGACTTTGCTGAAGTTGTACGAGAACACACCTGCAAGGCTTTGTTGGGTGCCCGATGCGTCCTTCGTACACACAGAGCAATAAAAGCCATCCGTCGTCTCAGCCGTCTTTAAGAGGCCTCCACAGGCTGCAAGCAGATCATCGACGCCTCTGGCAGATCTGATGGCGGCGTCGACGTTGCTAGGTAGCTGAGGATTGGTCGAGGCCACCGCACGTGCACTTCCCATCAGTCGAAAAATTATGGTGGTGTCCCTCTCTAACGCCGATACCCTCGTTTCCAGAGCGCAGCTTGGTTCAACGGACGACGACACTGAAATAGAAACATGATATATTAATAATTTGTGGTGTGGTTAACTGGCGTTTACATAGCTGTGATGCCATAGGTGGCACAAACTCCCGCATATTCATTTTTTTAAAAGCTAAATGGCAACCACATCTCACTTTTTGTTCATGCCCGAGTGGCACATAAATGAACGGAACATGAATCAAGTGACGTGTGATGCAGCCCAATGTTTACTCCAGTGTTAAATGTCGGCTTACACCAGCGACATCCTGGTTACTGGTTACGTCACATTCGTAATGCCATTTTGAACACCTGGTGCCACATTTGTACGTGGAAGGATTAAAGGACGCATTATCAGTATGGATCTTCGAATTATAGATACTGAAGACAATAACGTTGCTAGCTTGCATGTTGGGCAAGTATGGTAGGGAAAATCGACTACGAAAATTATTATTTTTATTACTTCGCAATTTCACTAATATTGCTCCTACCCAAACCTGACCAAAGTAACCTTGAGTAAGGAACTCCCACACCACACCATGAAGCATCGTGATGCCTTAACGGCGCCCTCGAAATTCCCTGAAGCACCCTCGGAGTGCCTTATGGGTGCTCTCGGAGCGCCCTTATCATGCCCAGTGGCTGATATGCACCACGGCGGGTTCACCGCTCGGCCCCACCACGCAATGTTTACCGCGGATAGTGATAGAACGGTGCGCCGTTTTTAATTTGACAACCATTTTCCACATAAATTTGGCATCTTGTATGGAAATTTTGAGGTCAGGTCATCTATGGTCAACGAGTTAGCTACGGTCAAGTGAGGTGACCTCCAGAAAAGCTAAACCAGTCGTCACGTTTTAACGGAAAAAGATGTTTGACTTAAACTTTCAGCATTTGCTTCTCTTTAGGGATGGAAGAAAATGCACCAGAGGATTTTTAATGACATTAGTTTTGCATATTCTCCCATGAGGAATATTATTTAAAATTCTGGCTAAAGTAAGCATTTTATGAGAGCAAGCTGACTGCAAAGAACACGCTGCAGTCCGCTCTATTCATTAAACATTTTTTATAGAAAACTAAAAAGGATAATTTTTAAACATTTGATTCTTATGGACAAAAATGTTATGGTCATGATCCACAGCCTCCCTTTTCTGACTCTGAATATTTTGTTTTGTTTTTTTAATTATCCACAAAATGACCCCCCCCACACACACACAGAAAAACAAGTTTTCAAATACATGGGCTCATACCTGATGAATGTGCATGTCCAGTGGCAAAGAGTGCTGCAAATGCATAACATATTTATATGATCCTAAATTACTAAATATGAATTACCTCCTGCAGCAGTCCCTTGTTGACTAGTAGTCTTATTCAATCCAGCATTCGCACATGCCTTCTGGACTGGTTCCTCAAGTTGGGCATCAGCAGCATCCATGGCTGGATAATCCACATCAGGTGCTTCCTCAGCCTTAGAGCCAATGCATTCCATGGCTGAATCTGCAGGAGATAATGAGCACTGTAACCCACAATGATAGCGATGAATCACACCACATCCCTCTTTTTCTGTCAAATACCATAGTTAACAGAACATGGTAAGGATCGAAATGAATGGTTGGTCCTGTGATATGAGTGAAACCTTGGCACTATTTTTAAAGCTATTTATGACAATAAAATGTTCATTTGTAGGCCTTTTCCTGGTATGTTCCAATTTCATGAAAATTCAGACAAATATGTAATATAACCTGTAATGTATTCCACCATACATATAGTTCAAGAGCGTGCTATGAAAAATAACTCATATGTGTACTTTAAATGGGATACAAATCAGTGCATTTCCATGGGAATTTGCATCATTCATTGAATAAATTGGAAATTCCATGGGAAATGGAATTGGTGAAGCCCAGGCAGTTTGAGGCAGATGTTAACAAAAGAAAACTGGATGCACAATTGGGCCATTCCCCAAAACAGGTTGCAAATGCGTGATTCTTATTGATTTTTCAGTCTTGAGAAGTGATGGTTGAAAGAAAAATGATTTAGGACCTAATGAAGGCATGGATGTGTCCCCAGGTGGAGTAGTCCGAAAATATGTGGTTTCAATGAGATATGTAACAGAGCAGAATGAGCCATGAATTCCTTCTCAAATGAGCAAGGAAATGTATCATCTTCTTGAATACATTATTGTAAAAATTATTTTGACAGGTTGGGAACAATCCATGTCATCCTGTACATATTCATTGTAAGAGAGAAGTCAGCACTGATATTATGTCAGTCAGTACATGCTTGATGCAAGTATAAAATTGAGTTCAAATCAGCTCTGTATTACATACATATGCATCAGCTCTTTTTCATGGTGCAACAAAATCACTACAACATTGTACCAGTCTCAAAGGAAGGTTACCATATTGTTGCATTATTGTATACCTTGTTTTTTCTCCATACTGGCAGGTAGTTACAAAATGCTCAGCATAACATTTTGTCTAAAATATGCTGACCATTGCCTGATGACAATGATTCCTGGACTAGTTGTGGTGGTACTCACAAAATCACACAAATAATACAGAAAAGAAGTAACCAAGCCTAACATAGCCGCACCTCCACTTCAAGAAAAGAAATTACATGAATTGTATTTTAAAGAATCACTAAAATCCAAAAATATTTCAACTAGAGCATCACCTAACACCTTGATATGTTCATGAAGTAAAATGTGTGTAAAACTTGTCTTCTGGCTACCTTAAAATGCAATAATACCATTGAATATTTCCAGTTTCCCTTTTGTTTTGTTTTTCTTCAAGGGGAGGACAGACTAAGTTTAATTTGTATTTTTAAAGCATTACTTTGCATGCTGTTAGCAGGAATGCTGACTGAAAATGTGGACATTACTTTGTATGCTGAAAATGTGGACATGATACAGCATTAGACATTGACTATTGCTATATTAATTTTTGCACCTAGAACATCATCCCCCACTTAATTATCATCTCATTCTTCTTATCTTTGGTTGAGTGGTATTGCTTGACAATTAACAGCTCTGCAACAAAATCCTTGACTCATTGGCAGTGCAAGCAGATTCAGATGTTTCAGGCTGGAAGAAAAGCATCCTCTCCATATTGCTTTACCCCACAACTTCTTGTCCATATTTAGTTAGTTAGTTATTTGGGCTTTCAAACACTTTGACTGCTCTGGTCATATTGCGCCCATACTTGTCCATATTTAGGATTACAAAGCACAAACAGAGCCCTGTGTTAGGCGGGTAGGTCCTTCCTACCTACCTACCTACCTACCTACATGTGTGTGTGTGAGTTTTGCCAGCCTGCCACCGCTTGGTGATATCGGCTGGCTACCTGGGTACATAAACCTGGTCAGCAGGCACAGCCAGCACAAGAAAATAAATTCCTCGCCTGCATAGAATTGTCCAGTGAATCACCACACACACAAAAAAAGCATTAATTACCTGCTCCTGATGATTCGTTGACATCGTCATTCGGCACCGGTCTACACCATCGTTCCCACTTTCCTCCTACACCGAATGACATATTTTTTACTCGCAACGGCCCACCTCCGTGCCTCAACTTATTGTGCCTCTTCATGTTGCGCATTTCTCCTTCATAACTACAGCTTTCATAGCCGCAAGTCACCTTCTTCCTTGATGGTGCAGAAGGCGTCGACTTCCCCATGGTTCCAGCTACTCTACAAGGGCAAAAAGAGCGCAGAACTGCCACTATTCACACAGAGGCCTGACGAACGAACCAAACGGTGGACAAAGATCATGGCAAACCATTCAAGCCATCAAGTATCTCCATTCTCCAATTCTCCATTTTCCATTCTCCAAATGACATCACAGAAAACTATATACGTACCCGCGGATCTATAAAAGGAAGTGACAATATTTTAGGTACCTGTTGTGATTTGCTTGAAACAAATGTCTTCGTGTTGATTTGCTTTTTTGTTTCACAAATTATTGCGTTAATTAAGAGCAGGCAGATGCCCTTAACTTTCATGATGTCATTTACCAGGACCCGATTTTCCTTCGTTCAGCAAGTTTAAGCGCGCCACAAATGTCCCGCATGAGACAGCTATCGGCTGACTCACCGACAAGGTGACGACCTCTATGAGGATTTAGTACAGGCCGCCGCTCGGACTGCAGCTTTTTTTCAGCCAGCAGCTGTCTCATAAGGACGCCACCACTATATATAAAATGTGCCGTCTTCTAATGTAAACTAGCCAAAGAATGGACTGATACGATTCGTTCTAAAAAATTACGTTAAAAATACGTTTTTTCAAGCTCGGAAAGAAAAAGACATGTCAGACTTTGGCTGTCTCACTAATCTTCCGTGTCCCTTTAGCTGTCACCGGCATGCGTCGGCGTGTCGCCGGCTTTTTTCGCCTCTGCTCATGAACGCTCCTCTGAAGCCAGTTTTTGACTTTGTGAATATTGGACGTTGTGAACTCTGTACGTTATGAGCAGTCCCTTTCCGAGACATTTTGAACTTTTTTGGACACTATTTCGTACTTTGAACGTTATGATTCTTTGACGAGGCCTTTAGACGTTACGAACTTTGGCACTAAAAAAAATTGGATGTTATGATGCTCCCCCGCTCCTTCGACACGCACATTGTTTTCGTCACCAAATTTTGACAAACAAAAGCCAGAGCAGTGCAGAAATTGGCGAAACTGGATTCTTATCCGGAATGATGTAAATCGATAAGTTTTCTTCTATAAATATTGGCATTCAAATCGTCATGGTTGACATGTTGATGGCATTACATCATAGTTTGCTTGGAAATTGCAGGTGGAAGTTGTGCTAAAAATTGATGGTGGTGGTGAATTGGAGTTTAGGGGCGCGTCGACATCGAGGGTCATTTTGCGCCCATAACTGAATTGTAATCAATTTACGGTATTGCTATCATAGCTTGCTATTCATCTTCACCGGTGGGGGTATATTACGTCAAGGCGAACTTGCCGAATGAACGTAAAAATATTCCCAGACGCCACGACCTCAGAGTCGTTCCCTATAAGCATACGTAAAGAGGAGTCGGTATCCAACCGCCCTAAAATCTGGCGTCGTAGAGGATCTAGTAGTGTACAGCCAACTAAAACATGGTAGACGGTAAGCGGGTAAGAGCAGCGTGGACATAGAGGTCGGTCGTCACCGGTAAGCTGTGTGTTGCGAATGTACGACCTATTCTCAATCGGCAGAGTATTACTTCTTCCCGGCGTTTGGTTCAGTGAGAGGACAGCCACTTTCCTAGTGTCGGTTTTAAAACTCTGAGCTTACTACACTTGGAATTCGAGGTTCGTTGGCATTCTGACCGTATATTTGATAACATAGTGGGGTATAGATCCCTTGCAGGGAGCCGTAGACGGACCACACCGCCATTACCAATATCGTGTTTGGCGGTAATGTCGGCAGCTTCGTTTCCCGCGAGTCCAACATGGCTGGGAATCCAATAGAACACGATATTTCTGCCGACGTCATCTAGGAATTTTACGACTTTGGTAATCCTCCGAACAAGTCGGTTATCCTGGTTAAAGGTGTTCAGTGCCAGGAGGCTGCTCAAAGAGTCTGTGAAAATCACGTGTTTTGTGGATCGGTCTTTCTGTATAAAATAGAAGGCTTGCAGAATGGCATACAGTTCGGCAGTACAAATCGATGTTTGCGTCGGTAAACAAAAAGATCGAACACCTTGTGTACTTACGAAGGCACACCCGACACCAGAGGCCGCCTTTGAGCCGTCTTTGTAATTGCGTGAAAAGTTGTGATATTCGTGTTTTTTTTTCTTCACTGCTAACATGCGGAGTTCCTCCAGGCTTACCTGCCCTTTCTATGAGCAGGTTAGAGCCATGTCAGTTTTCACTGGGACAACATGCCAAGGGGAGTGCTCGGAGTGATTACATGTACTACGGAATGCGGCCGGATATTATATTCTCGAAGAATCGGGGACATACGAGTGGAAAACGGTAATCCACGCTGAGTAATGTGACGTGCACTTGACGTCCCTGAGAAAATCCATCGATAGGCTGGATGGTTCCGGTTTTAAGCAACATTGCATGCATATCTGGCGCCCAATAACTTACGGCGTAGTGCAAGAGGTGGCTCGTCTACTTCTACCATTACACTAGCAGCCGGTGAGGTGCGGAAGGCTCCAGTAACGATGCGAAGGGCTGAATTGTGGATCACATCAAGACAGCGCTTGGATGTGGCACTCGCTCCGTCATAAATAAAAGATCCATAGTCAATTTTAGAACGCACGAGCGATCGGTACATCATAAGTAAAACGAATCTGTCAGCTCCATATGAACACCTAGAAACGGTGCTCATTACCTGGAGACCTTTTATTTATTGATAAGGTCAGTGATGTGAGTTTTATACGTAACATGGCGATCCATCCACACCCCCAGAAACTTAACTGCAGGTCTGAAAGGTATGAGGTGACCGTTCATTCTTATCGTTGGGTCTGTGCAACGGCCTTTCCGACAGAAGTGAACAGCGGTAGTCTTTGAGGTGGATAAAGTGAAACCAGTTCTATCACACCACTCCATCAATTTCACTACAGTTAAATGGAACTGTCTTTCCACCGTCCGCACCGTACGAGAGGAGAACCATACTGTAAAATCATCCACGAATAGCGCTTGTCCTACCGATGTTGTCAGTGCATCACCCACATCATTTATGGCAATGGCGAACAGAGTCACACTCAATATACTTCCCTGCGGAACCCCATCAATCTGTTGGAAGGTGTCAGAGAGGTAGCTACCTATTCTGACCCGAAATGTTCTGTTTGTTAAACAATTTGTCCAGAAAAACCCCATCAGGCCTCTTATGGCTATTTGGTGCAACTTCATGAGGATACCATGACGCCATGCGGTATCATAAGCGCCGTCAACGTCGAAAAATATGGCAGCGGTATTACATCGTTTCATGAAACTCAGGCGTACAACGGAATCGAGAGCTAAAATATGGTCAAATGTGCTACGATGTCTGCGAATGCCTCTCTGTATCGAGGTGAGTACATGGTTGTGTTCTAAAAACCACATGAGTCGCAAGTTCACCATTTTTTTCAAACAATTTGCAAAGAGAACACGTCATTGATATGGGTCGATAAACAAGTGGGTCCTTTCCAGTTTTGTTTGGCTTGCAGATAGGGACGAAAAGCGCCCTCCGCCATGTCAATGGAAATGTTCCCCTTTCCCACATTTCGTTGAACACTTGCAGAAGTGTGTTTAAAGCTGTAATCGGCAGATGTTTAATAATATCCTTGTGTAAGGTGTCGGGTCCGTCTGCTACGTTCTTAAGGGTGCTTAAAGCAGCAGTCAGTTCGGAAATAGAGAATGGACTGTTGTAATGGATATAATCTGTTGTTGTAAAATCAATGGGTAGTGCCTCACACCGGGCTTTGTATTCCGAGAAATGTCAACTGTTTTCATTTTTCGATCGTTCTGAAAAGGCCCATCGAATCTCGTTAGCGACATCCTTCTGATTAATAATATCTTATCTATTTATGTGCAGTGTGGGGAGTGGGGTACAGGTAAGTTTGTCTGAAATACGCTTGATGCGGGACCACACCGGTGACAGTGAGGTGGAACGGTTGAACGTGTTAACATAAGCTTTCCAGGATTGTCGCTTGGAGTCGGCAATTGTGCGCCTCGCGTGTGCCCTTGCCTTACGGAAAGCTACTAGATTCGCCATGCAGCTTTCACGATTGAAAATACGGAATGCCTTCTTTCTAGCACGTAATGCATCTCGGCATTTATCAGACCACCAGGGGACTGGTACACGGCGTGGCGTGCCCGACGAACGAGGAATATATTGCTGAGCACTTTGTAACGTTGCGGTTGTAAACATCTCTATGGAAACCAATCCTTCGGAGCACTCGCCGAGTCTCTCCTCGACATCGGACTGAAAGGAACTCCAGTCAGCTTTTTCAAAAATCCACTTCGGGGGTCGTTGACCAGCCTCCACGCCATCAATAAAGTGAGTCCAAACTGGAAAATGGTCACTTGCACCTGGATTATCATCCACCGACCACTCTAAACAGGGAGAAGGTTCAGGGCTGCAAAGCGTCAGGTCCAGCACAGAGGTCTGTCCTGTTTGCAATGTAATGTGTGTTGGAGTTCCAGTGTTAAGAATACCAAGTGGAAAATTCTGGATTATACGTTCCAATGCACGTCCACGACCAGTACTATTCGCTGAGCCCCAAACATGGTGATGTGCGTTAAAGTCACCGCATAAAATCACCGGGGGAACGAGCTGATTTAGCACTTGCAGCAGTTCTGCAAGTGGAAAGATTGTTCCTGGGGGTAAGTATATGGAGCATATGGTGGTAACACGGCGATTAATTATTATCCGAGGAGCGACAGCCCGGATGTTTGATCTCAGGTGTACTTGTTGGAAGGGGACTGAGTGGTGGACGGCAAGAAGCACACCACCATGTACCACTGTGTGGGTGACGACGTCCTTGCGTAAAACAGAGTAGTTTCCTAAATTAAAGGAAGCACCATGGGATAGTTTGGTCTCCTGTAGGCATATTACGGCCGATGTACGACGGTGCAAATATGTTGTAATTCGTTAATGCTAGTTCTCACACCTCTACAGTTCCACTGTAGAATATTACTCATTTGTCAGTAAGTGAAAGAGGAAGTCCTAAGCTAAGAGCGTAAAAGGCCGAGAGTGACTAAGTCATGGTTCTGTAGTCGGGGGGTCTTGGCTTCGTGGACGTGAACGCGGGCTCCAAAACTCATTTGGCGACACCGCACCGGGAAGAGCACGCTTCATAGCGCGATTGGGGGATGGGGAGGATATTGGGGGGTGTATGGGGTTCGACGGGAAGGTGTCTCCGGCGGTCTCATGACCGCTGCCGGTAATAGCGTGGAGTGAGGTGTCGCCAGTGGGCGCTGGCCCTCAGGCTTGGAGGTCGAGGGGGTTGGGACATGTCGGGCGGTGCGACCCTGTGCTCCTAAATCTGGAGCTCCAGGGCGCACATGCACCATAGGATGTCCAAGCTTTGGATCTGAGATGGTTGGTGGTGGTGGGGGTGGGGGAGTTGGCGTGGTTTTGGAAGGCTGGATAGGAGTGGGTTCGGTGGGTATGGCGGGTAAGGATTCGAGGGTAGTGGAGGTCTTAGGGGGCTTCTTAGTCCGCTGAACACGATGCCACTCTTCTGGAGCTCGCTCTGTAACGGGTGGGGTAACTGCGACTTCCTGGGCCCTTGGCGACAAAGCAACGCGCTCTGCCGTGTCGGTTGTGTCATGTGCAGGATTACTTATGGTGGGGGCATTTCGGTGGTCTCAACGCAGTCTTGGGTTGGCTGCCTGTTACTTGTTGGCATCGTAAGGGGCACTCCAAAGAAACGAAGTAGGGCTACCATTTGAGAGATGAGCTCAGAAACTTTGTCGGACTGAATGTGTTGTGGGATCACGGTATGACTTTTGGCTTTTGATGCGGAGGTGATTATGGGGTGAGTGTGTTCATACACATCTCTGGCTTCGCGGAAGGTTACTTTTTGTGTGTGTTTAATAGCAATAATTTCCTTCTCCTTCAGGTAGATCAGGAAAGTCCTGTCATACGACGAGTGGAGGGTCCTGTCCTGGGCCACAGTTTGCGCAACGGCTGGTCTCGGAGGAACAATGCTCACTTCCGTGTTCTTGGGAGGCGCACTTGCCACATGCAGGGCGATTACGACAAAACTGGTTTGTATGACCAAATTTCTGGCATTTAAAACACCTCATAGGGTTGGGAAAGAAAATACGAACCTTAACCCGTACATATCCCACTCGAATCTCACCAGGAAGATCGCTCGTCTTAAATGTTAGTACGGTGTTGTTGGTTGTGACCATCTCTGCACCTCTCCTCACCTTCAACTTTCTCGCTCAATTCACTCCAAATTCTGCTAGTCCATCGACAATCTCTTCCTCCGGTACGTCCCTCAAGTCAAAACAATTGATGATACCTCTTGACGAGTTCTTGGTTTTATGGGGTTCTACGTATATTTGAATAATTTCGTCTAGCTTCTTGCCACCCTCTCTCACACTATAAACAAACTTAGTCATCGACAACGCTGTCTCCGCTTCCTCAGCCACCGCAAACTCCACCTCCAACCCTCCATCCTTCAACTTCTCACAACGAACAACTTTTCCAAACCGGTCGCATCCGTTACGTCTATGAAAGGGGGACAAAGAACCAAGAGACTGTGTTTTCCCTCGAAGAATGAGGACTCGCGGGGTGGCGGAAAACGTGTTACGTCCGCCGTGGAGCAGGTGGTCTGGCCCTCACGAGAGGGACCAGGAACGTTTTTTGTTGTTGTCGGTGCCATGCGCTGTTCTTGGTTTCGGCTCCTCGGGGGCCCTACCTCTAAGGGGCCCTACTGGGGGGACGCCTGGGTCCCGCGAACGGGAGGTCGCCAGGCGCCCGAGGAGCTATACGGGGCAGGCGGTGCCTTCACCCGGTCGGGAGAGAGAGACTCACCATCCCGACCAGGATCCAGCGCCGCCCACCCCTTGACTTCGGCCGGCTGGGCCGGCAGGCACTGGGAAACCCAGGCCCCCAGCCCGAGGCGACCTGCCACTTGAGCCGCGTGAGGCCCCACGGGCCCGCCCGCCCCATTTTCTTCTGGTGCTGTTGAAGTTTTATGTATGCCGTAAAGGAAATATACTGATGGCGGGGTGGCACCAAGAACTATGGTGGCACTAGTTCCGCTCTTGGCGCGACAGCGCCGTTCGCATTAAGCCGGTAGGTTGAGCCCGAGTATTGTGTGCTCTGTGACTTGCGGAAATCGCGGTATGCGCATCTTGGAAGGGTGTGGTGTTTCGTGGGGAGTATAGAAGTGAGGCTGAAGTGCATATATTGAGCTATATCTCAAAGTAGCGATTTAGAACAGTTTGCTTTGGAGGGTATTCACGCCATTAGTGTGCTTGCAGACACGATTGCTGTCGGTGTGGGCGTCTACCTATAACTTACCCAGGTAATTGGGATCCGGTGTTAAATCATTCATTAACATTGCCACCAGACTCACCACAGGAAATCGGTGATATTTCCCGGGAAATTAAGTCTGTAGTTTACATCACCAGGTTTTCTATTTTTAATTGGAGGGTTTGAAAATTAATCCTCGTTTGTATTCTATTTCCAAAACAGTTGCTTAAATTGGCATCATTTCCGATGCTAAAATAGGTGCATAGGCATCTATATATTATATAAGATCTACCACTTAGGCCACAACTCATTACTGCTGGACCTCTGTGAAGGTGAGTACTTACCTTGCCTACATACCTACATATCACATTTTTGCTTGCATTTCACAATTGGTAATTATGTAGTTAATGTACCATAAAGCCCTAATAACTTACTAACACAATTGGATAGTTAATTCTTATGAATTTGGTGCTTTGGAACAAGACATAGGATGCATTTCTGAACATGATTAAGATTATGTGACTACCCATGCCAAATGTGTACTCAGTTTGGAACAAATTATTTTGTCATTTCTCATTGCTGCCAGTAAAAGTTGTTTTCTGGATGGTTTGTGTACTTTGAGTTTCGATTCCTCCTGGCTCCTGACACTCAACTCTTCAGAGACTGGATATTTGGTCTAGAGTATATTCGTCCACTAGCCTCACTTCTCCAGCATGAAACCAACAATGCAGCTGCACCCTAATTGTTTTCCTTAATTCCTACCTCTAATATGGGTGGCAGCACCTACTGAGCCACCCATGTCATCTATTGGCACCACCACCTAGCATCACCATGCAGAAAGGTAACTTCATATTTGGCTCACATCATGCACACTCCAACAGGTGCCAAGGCCCCAGGTTGAACATTTGCACCACTTGTGACATTTCCCATTCCCATGGCCCATCAGCAAAGTCCTGTGGGTTGTGCCATTAGCTGTGATTGTGCATGTGGTGTAGTACATGATAGTATAGTCATAATGTAGTGCATGGTAGCCATGACTATGCATATTGTGCATGCATGTGCTGCAATAAAGCCTCATTGCATGAATCATTGTGTGGCATAAAGGTGAGACTAAATAAACAACCATACGTAGCGAGTGTTCATGATACTTTGAGAATGATTTAGAACTACCATATTTCTTACATTATGGACTTGTCACTCTGATGCTCCTTCAGCAGGGTTACATCTATTGCCGACCTTGGGTATTTGTGTTTGCAATGACCCTATTGTAAGCATAATTGGTACATTAACTATCATCCTTATCTGGAAGACCCCAATCAATTTTTCCTTGTGATGTTCCCTTTTCATTTATTATGTGAGTGTGCAGGATGTGGAGTGCAAGTGCATGCCGTAGCCATCATGACGGCAGGGTGGGATGTTGAGTCCTTTCTTCGGCGTGGCCGTGATGTCCGTGACATGATGGACCTGGTGAACCAGAGGAAAGAATCCAGTAAATATCCTCCCTCGGCGTTTTCTTTTCAGTTCTGCGTCATATTCCTACTGCGAACGCAGCTCGTTAACCTGTGCGGTCGAATTTTGTCGTTCGTGTAATTTTCATCCAGTGACACACGGAAGCTCGAGCTGACCGGTGCTCTTGATCTGTTGTGGGAAGAGTGTAAGCGAGGAATCGCTGGCGCTGGTTGTTGCGTCGACATGCTATGCTCCGAGCATTGGCAAGCCTTCTGAAGTTACAGTTTGGCCCGGCTCCTAGCCTGAGCCTCTTCGGTCTGACTGCGGCTTCCCAGCATGCGGCGACGGTGGCGCTGGCGTCGGCGCCGCGCGGCATAGGGCAACACTAGAGTTTCCGCTAGCAGCCGAATCCGCGCAAGAAGCCGAATCCGCCTCAGGGTGACCATTTTTTTTAGATCTTGACATCCGGGCATCATTCGAAGTGTTGTTTTTCATGTCCGGATCAAATATGCATTTTCCCCCAAAATATGATTTTCTTGGCATTTCCACACACATTAAAGTTATCAACGTTCTCAACATTTGCCAATTTTTGCACTATCACTTCCATCGAGCTCGACGCTCCTTCCTGAGCACCTATTTCATATGTCAGTACATTGGTGCTGCAGTTTTGTACCCCTTTTAGTGTCATTAATCACCCTCTCCGTTTTGGCACAGCACTCGGCTATGAGTCTGTTCCTGACCCTGCTCAACTTGGAGTAGCTGCTCCGTGTTCCCGTGCGTTTTCGGAGCAGAACGGAGGAGCTCCAATCTACTCCAACTTAGTCTAACTTACTCCGGCCGAGAGTAGGGGCAGCTTGGAGCAGCTTAGAGTAGCACAAATGTGGCGCTAACAATACATTTGCGAAGCGCTTTGGGGAATCTGCGTAATCTGCGTCAACAAGTTTTGAACATCTGCGTCATATATGTAACCATGATACAAGTACAAACAGCTGATTTTTACTCCAAGTTGCTCCAGACATTCCAACGCTCCTTTTCCCGAGCCTGCTCTGAACTGCTCCAAGCTGCTCCATGTTGCTCTACTCTTTTCTTGGAGTAGGGTCAGGAACAGACCCTATATGTAGCCACCTGATCGATAGTTCATATGTCGAATCATAGGTGGGAGCAGCATCGCGCCTCATTGAACAGAGCACTTGGCGATAATCAACAGAGTTTATGGGGGCACGTGTGGACAGATGCTGATGCAAGTAGATGTTTTGAGATGGAGGACAAGTGGATTCGCTCTCAGGGATGATGACTTGCAAGAAACGTAGAGATAATGCACCAGACTGTAATAGCTGTTTTATTTATTTATTTATTTCACTAAGTATGCCCTCCACGTACAGTGGCTATTATGGACAGTCAGGGTATGACTTACAGATATTCACAAAGAAAGGATAGTTTGGGGTCGATGGTGGGAGCAGACGTGCAGCAAACATTCATACATCTGCGTAATACAATACCCATATCACTATTCGCACTACACACACCGTACTTCCTACACGGCTATAAACTAATAGTTTATAGCAGTAACAGGAAAGCGATGGCCTAAAGGCGAGTTCGTAGTGTACACACCTCTATTGTTTAGTTTAGCTATCTGTCATCCACATATTTGCGGTCACTCGATGCTGTGAGTGAAACAATTTGAAGTTCTGACCTTTAATTGACAGCTTATTAAACTCCAACCATTAATATATCTGCCATTCTCCGCCCACACTCTCTCCCTCTCTCATCCAAACTAAGCTTCTCCCTTCTCACTTCCCTTTCTCCAACCCTCCCCATCTTTCTCTCATATCGACGTATTGAGCGTATGCTCTACAATTATTATACAATCCCATCTTGATTACACAGATCACACCTTACGAAGATCGCGCATAATTACCACAGATTCAGGATCATATCACATCACACATATTCAACTGCATCACATTTTACGCCCATGCCCCGCTGCCGTCGCTTGTCCGGTGTTACCCTTCCTCGCTGCCAGCTTGGCGATAGCGTCACCATCTTGCGGCTGGGCGCCACAAACCTGCCCCGCCGACTCCGTTGTCGGCTTCACCGCTCTCTCTGTTGACGGCTGTGGAGGATCACACCCGTGCGGAGCGACGTCACCCGATGTGCTTGCAGCTGCTACAGCCTCAGTGGCTGGGTTCACGGCGGCTCCAGCGTCGCGTTCTCCACGTGAACCAACTGCGTGTAGTTGCCGGCCAACAGTTCAGATCTGGGACTTTAAAGTGCCGCACCTTGAGACGATCATCAGTGGGCTGCTGCATGATTTCAATCTTCTGGACATACTCCGTCGCCTTCCCGCGAACGTCCGCGTCAGTATCGCCAAACATAGCTAGAAAGACGTTCTCTTGGTGGCCCATGAGGCCGGTACGACCCGCACCAGCGCAAAGCAGGGCGATATCCTCTGGCCTGCAGCAGTGCCCCTGCCGCTGGATCTCGCTGGACAAGTGCAGCACCCCGAGCACTGCATCCGACCTGGCCTGGATGTCGAGGGCGGTGGGGACGTAGGCGCGCCAGAAGCGCGTGCCGGAAGGCCACGTGTGTATGCAGCACGCATGGGAAAAGGCGATGGGGATTATGCAGACAGTTCGAGGCGGGTAGCAGAAGCCGCCGGAGCCGGACCATTTTTCCCGGAACCGGAGCCGGAGCCGCCGGGATATTTTACTCGGAGCCGGAGTCGGAGCCAGAGCCGTCAAAAGCAGGGCGGCTCCGACTCCGAAAGAGGTGTAAATGAAACAAAATTATCAAACGTGAAGTGAACATATTATACCTAGTATGTTATGGTATGATATGAAAACGCATTTTGAAAAGCCAAAATGTTTAAATACGAGTAACATGTAAAAATATCATCAAATAATGGCAGAATAACCAATAACCATATTCTAGCCTCAGTAGTCAATGCAATAGTTCCATGTTTAGTTTAGTTAAGTTCATTGTTTCCATCATCAACGGGTTGTTGTACCTTAATAGAGATGAGGTCAAACATTATAATTTACAACAATGGTGTTCCTTGGACCGTTCACGGGATGGGGAGTGTTGTTGATTCGAGTCTCCCCTCTTCTGATTGCCGCAATACGGCACGAAGCGAGCGTCAGTTTACGAGGGCATAACACCGAAAAGTGATGTGGGCGGGGGCGGGCATTTATTTAAAGATAGATACAGTGTTTGTATAGGAAAGTTGCTTATAATTGTCGTAAGTTTGCGCCTCTGAGTGGTCGCGGCTAACTTTATTTTACACCCCCCAAGCTCTTAATGGATCGATCACGTTTGGGATGTAGGGAGCCGGAGCCGGTAGATTTTGCCCGGAGCCGGAGCCGGAGCCGCCGGGACATTTTACTCGAAGCCGGAGCCGGAGCCGCCGAGACATTTTACTCGGGGGCGGAGCCGGAGCCGGAGCCGTCCAAAATTTTCCCGGCTCCGCATCCCTGATTATCCCACATCTGAATTGTTGGCCGGCAACTACACGCAGTTGGTTCACGTGGAGAACGCGACGCTGGATCCGCCGTGAACCCAGCCACTGAGGCTGTAGCAGCTGCAAGCACATCGGGTGACGCCGCTCCGCACGGGTGTGTCCTGCCACAGCCGTCAACAGAGAGAGCGGTGAAGCCGACAACAGAGTCGGCGGGGCAGGTTTGTGGCGCCCAGCCGCAAGATGGTGACGCTATCAGCAAACTGCCAATGCATACAACACGTTGTCAATACATCGCCGGGACATAGGCTCGGTATCCGGGAGTCATGCCCTGATCCGTGGAGAGGTGGGCACGTTTGGCCATGTCCAAGGACCCTGCACTATGCAGCTGTCACATGCAGCTATCCAACCCCCTGAGTCCTGGGTATTCATCACATACCAGGCAATGAAGAACATACTGGGTGATGACATGCACGTCGGCGAAACGCAGCTGATGAATGTTATATCACCGGCACGTAGGTTAAGAGGACCATGCGTATGGCGTTCAGGTAATGAGATTATGCACTCTGAGCAGTGTCCTAAAATTACTTCACCATTAACTGTGTGGATGAAGAAAGAAGTTGCTTGGGAATAGTGAAAGATTGGAAGAAAATAAAGGATCGCCACTTAAAGATTAAAAAATTGGAATGCCTTTCACTTCAGTCACATGCATTTCACATTTTTTAGCAGTTGTGTGTATAATGACTGCCCACACACGTAGCAAAGTGGTAAAATCCTAAGACAAGGATGAAATAGCACAATTCCATTAACTGTGAATTTCCAGGCCACATGGTCAATTATTTTACGCTGACTGAGTCTAGTTGAACAGTGTATCACACTCATGGTGACCAAGTCCAAAGAGCAGCAGGCGTCCAGCAACCAGGCGAGATATAGGGATGCACCGGATATACGCTCCAGCCGAATTATTCCATCAAGTTGGTTTCGAATGTCTCGTATCCGACTGGATGAATTTTCGGATGCTGAAGTTAGCACGGCCCGGTGGTCTTCAACGCGTTTTGATGACTTACAATGAACATTGCCTGTGATGATTTAGGTTGTTTGGTCAGTATAGGGACGAGGATGGCCGAGTGGTTAATGTGTTGGGCTCTGGGCACCAAAGGTCCCCGGTTGGGCACTAGCGCACTCGGACATTTCCCAATCCCGCGGCCCACCGGCGAAACAGTGTGGGCGGCGCCATAAGCCGTGAATGTGCATAAAGTGCCTCGTGAACCACCCAATAAACAACAATTGGTCAGTATAGATGTAACATTTGTATGAACGACAGCAAATTCATATGATTGTGACCAATCGCGTCTTTTTATTGTGTTCACTGACGATCCGACAATTGCAGTTTCGCCTTGGGAACGGATACATGGACTGCATTGACTTTTCGTGATCTCGGAATCTCTTGACATCAAAATAACAAACGATCCGGCAAGGTGCAATGATAGGAGGTGGTCAGTTAGCATTCAACTGTAGGTCAATCTGACAATGCTCAAGTTTTGACCTTTACCATGACCTGGAAAGTCAACAATTGGCCGGAAATATACACTGGTATTACTTGCCAATGGCGTATCCATACCGCTGGTTCGGTGATCACTTGGGGGTATGAAGGTTCGAAAACATCCATCAATTTGTACACGAAAACTTGCGGATTTCGCATGACCGAATAACTGATTTCAAGTGAACATTTTTTATAATGGAAGTTCTTGGATTGCGTAAAAGTGCAAGGAAATGTACGTGTTGGCCTCAGTTCGAACCTGTTAGGTGTGGGGTGATGACCCCGTGGCTCCTGAGTCCACCAGTATCCATCATCAGATCTTGTTTTCACGACCGTTTCTCGTCGTCATTGTGCTACCATCAGTTTGGCAATGCCTAGGGAGGTCATACTTCCTAGTCATTTCCAGTCTGTGGATAAACCTATCGAATCGGGGCGAAGGTTAATTTCCAATAGAAGAAGCATGACCAAAATGTATTAGTTTAGCAGCCCGTCCACTAGGTATTCTAACTGCTTCACAGCATGCGCCGCATGGCCACCAAGAGCATGCTTTTGTTGTCGATTCTCTGCCTCTGACATAATCTCTTTATTATCTGCTCTGGCCAATTATAACTGACACTTTCAGGCTTTTTCAGTGGTATTGAGATTGTGAACATTAGGAGGCAAAAGGTGTGTGTCGGAGACAATGCAATATACGTTACTATTGCATTGCGGCCCGATCGCCCAGTTGGCTGGAGTGCCAACCAGCGTTGGTCTCCCCTGTCCTCACCTACTCGCACGTGCTGAGAGGGTCATTTGGCAGCTAGTCCGATAAGGCCTGAGACGCGGCACTGGGGCGGCCGTATCGGTGCACTGACGACAAGGTACACTCTCGGCCAAACTTAGCCGTTGAGCTGAAATTCACGGATAGGGTGGTGGGGCCAGGGTTCACGCAACAAGCTGTGTTAAGCGTAGGATCCCTGGTTCATGAAGCCATCCCAGTGGGAATTCGGACTAGATAGAGAAAGAGGAGAATAGCGGCTAATATGGCCCGTTGAAACAAAGTAGCTGCCGCCGGGCTGGCCTGGCTCAATCCTCCATTAACTTACCATTAACAAGGGAGGTAGGGGTGGCGTAAGCTTGCTCTGTGTACCTGAGCCATATCCGTCGCTGTTATGCGACGTCTCAGCTCCACGGTGGAAAATCTCATGCTGCGATCTGCGAGTGGGGTTGTCGGCTATCTTGCCACCAACCAACCGTAATAGTGCTGCCCCCAGATGTGTGTGTTCGAGAAATGTGCAACGGAGCCATCACACCAGGAGTGTGCGATGGCAGATGATGATTGCAAATGGCGTGGTTATCGAACCATGACTGCAGATGGTGTGGTTATCGGATTCTGACTGTAGGTGATGTAGTTGTCCGATTATGACTGCGCATGATGCGATTACCTATATGTATTCGTTTATATTATAAGTGATATACCACTGTTCTAGCATCTGGTATGAAAGTGGTGGCAATAGGCTCCGACACTTGGGTGAAACATACACTAAGAAATAGGCTAATATACCACGCAGGCAAACATTGGATCAGCACACGTTCGGGAGATGCCGACCACGGCCGTGATCCGCACCGGCTGGATACCTTTGTCCGATGTGGTAAATCCCGCTCCGGCCGGGCACAACAATTATCGATCCCGTGCGTCCTTTGTTAAGAGGTAAACACTACTCTGGAGCCCAGGTGAGGGCTCCTGGCGCTTTTCGTGCCTCGAAAGGGAAAGAGAAGGAGCAAGAGAAAGGTTAGCGGTTGTCACGCCGGGGTGAATAATCGCCTCGCCCATCTGTGTCCCGGTGGTGGTTCGTGTGGCAGGCGCGGGCCCCTGGCCAACGGTCTTCTCACCGTCACGTGCAGTCGGCTAAGCAAGCAGCTACAGCTAGGAATTTCCCGCCATATCGGCCGGCCATCGGGCACGATTCCGCCGCGACAACGGCCGAGGATGCAAAGTGGTCATTTGGCTCAGCCGGGCCGCTCGCGCCAAGGTCGCCAGAATCATGGCCGGCTCTCTGAAGTCACTTGCGCCGTGACGGAGACAAAAAGAAACAGCCCCGTCCCGTTCCCCTGAGCCATGCGGCGCTACGGCGCGCTGGCGAGCCGACGCGCGCGAACTGCGGCGTGCGCCCAACGCAGCGCGAGGCGACTGCCGTCGCGAGAAGGTCCCGGGGGGTCGCGGTAGCTCAGTTGGTGGAGCGTCGGATTTTTGATCACAAGATTGTGGGCTCGAATCTCACAACCGACGGCATTTCCGGAGTCCACCCGCGACCAGTCGGCGTGAGAGGCTGGCGACGCTATATGACCTAGCGGTTGAATGCGTCGTAAAAAACCCAAGATTCTTCAAGGAGCAGGTCCGGGGTGTCATCCCGAGGAAATACCGGCTGTCCCCTCGAGGAGGTGCTGGCTGTCGTCTCGAGGAAATACCGGCTGTCCTCTCGAGGAGGTGCTGGCTGTCGTCTCGAGGAAGCACCGGCTGTCCCCTCGAGGAGGTGCTGGCTGTCGTCTCGAGGAAGTACCGGCTGTCCTCCGGATGAACTGTCGGCTGTCCTCCCGATGATATGGCGGCTATCCAGTAGCGCTGCACCGACACTGTCAGGGCCGACACCGACACCGACACCGACACTGCCGGCCTGGGGCGGGTCCTGGATTGACATCGATGGTTGGCGAGCTGGCGCCATTAGCCGTGGTCGTGCTAAAGTGCGTCGAGAACCACCCAATAGGCTGGCAAGCAGGGCGAATGCGGAGCGTGCGGGACGCCGCCGCCCCAAGGGTGGCATCAATGTGCGGTGAGTGTCTGCTGCAGAGTCAGATGACGGGGAACGCCGGCGCCCGTCACCTGGCTCTGGCACATGGCGGCGAGCAGCGCGCCGCGGCTTAGACAGCTGGTGTAGGTGGTGCAGGAACGCCTCCCCTCACCAGCCGGCGCAGTATGGAACCTCCCCCGGCCGAGGCGTTGTCGAACCACCGCCACCAACACCACCACTAATACCACCACTACGACCACTTGTGGTTTGGCACGTTCTCTCTCCAGCCGATGTGGCGTGAAATGCACCCCTTCCAGCCGATGTGGTGTGGAGCCTCCACACCTCTTCCAGCCGGTGTGGTGTGGAGCCTCCACTCCCCTTCCAGCCGGTGTGGTGTGGAGCGCGCCTCCCGCGCCCGTCAGCTGGCCAGCGGTGTTGAGCGTGCCCTTCTCCACCAGCCGGCGTGCCGCAGTGGCACTCGCCGCCAGTCGGTATGGTGTGTGGAAAGCGCCACCGGTCGGTGCGGTGTGGGACCTCCGGTCCGCCGCCCTCCTGCGTCCGTCCTGCTCCTTGGGCAGTGGTCGGTTCATGTCAGGGGTGGTATTGTAAGTTGTAGTTTTGGGGCGCATCAACTGCATATGTCATATAGCAATGTGTTCGACCGCCGATACTAACTTCGGATACTTGTTTCTCCGAACGGAGCGCTGTTGTTATTGGAGTTTAGGGGCGCATCGACTGCGTCGTCATGTAGCGCCCATCCGAACGGAGCGCAACGTTCAGGGAGCTTAGGTATACATTAGTGGTACATCTTCAAACATTAGCAGCATCTTGTGTCTTAACACTCGCACGTCTGGCGGTCCGCGCCAACTTCGCATGTCCGGGGGGGGGGGCAGATGTCTGCCCCCCTAAGATCTCTAGAACTGTGCTAGCTAGCGACAAACGGAAAGCGGGGTTGGATAGCTGGTGAGAGGCTCTATCGAAAGTGTTTCGGTCATTTTTTGCTCAGGTCAATTTTCAGGTTACTGGGCCATCAGGTAAAATTCGACCAGATCGGGTGTGACTATCAGATATTGACACATATCTCAGGACTTGTAACAGATAGAAACAAACGGCGAACGCTATTCGACAGTCCTTGAAATGTCAGGTCAGGTCAACCAAAACTACGACATCAGTTGAAGGTCATTAACTAGCCTAGTGAGGGGATGTAATGTATCAATCGACACGTCTTGGTGATACAAGCACAATGGTGGTAATTTCAGCCTTCTAGCTCAATGCAGTGCGATATAATGCACAAAAATGTGTAGTGATCTCAGGTGACCTCAGATGACCTTGGTGAGGTCACTGAGCAAAAATGACAGCGGTAACATTGAGCATAGCTTCCAACTACACGCCACAACCGTTGTGAGATCATTCCGAGAACAAATATGTAACCAGGAAACATTTGTATATTTTACCATAGCCCTATAATGGGAAAGCCATGGCCGCGACCTGACCTCGGGTCAATGCCACGAAAAAAAACGATGTATATTATGGTACCTGATGAATTCATGACGTGTTATAAGTTTGAAATCAATCACACAATTATTGTGGAAGTTATGCCACCTAGAGTGTAGTTGGGTCACTTCGCCTGAGCTGGTGACCTGACCTAAGATGACCCAGGGTTAAGAATGTACGAGGATATGCGGAAAAGACCAATGAGCAGCCATGCGAGGTTTGGCCTTCCTAACTCGATTAGTATGGCGGAAAATTAGGAAAAACCGCAGGGGGGGCAGATATCTGCCCCCGGACGTGCGCGTGTTAAGGGATGCGTGACATTTTTGCGGAAGGGTGCCGGAAGATAGTTTAAGATAGTCTGGTCCTTCAGGTTTTACAAAGTTGTGCATGCCGTGTTTGGACATGCATTGAATCGTGTCGTGTTCATTCGACAAACAGGATCAAAAGTGTTTTGACACACGATGTTATATTCACCGGAACAGATCGCGCAACGTCTCGGCTTAACGCCTTCATCAGGGTGATCATAAGTCATCTTACTGATCACCCTGATGAACGCGTTAAGCCGAAACTTTGGTGTTCTTTTCTGATAAATATAACATTGTGCCATTACACTTGTAGTCTAACGTATTACATTTTCAACTTCATTCGAATCATCCTTCTTATCCCGTTCTGAAGCTTACATTACAACCACATGTGCTCCCAGGAGCCTCCCCTACAACGTGCGTGTTATTTATAGTCGCTCAAACACATGTTGTCTCGCTGGGCCTAGTCTGGGTACAGTCACTCGAGCACATGTTTCCTCTCTGTATCTGCACTCCAACACATCATGTTTCCTCTCCGGGCCTCTGGTCCAGGGGACCAGAGGCCCATTCAATACATGCCTGTCGGAGCAAGACAAGCACCGGGCCGGGCGCGCATGGCTTCGCAATCCAATGCATTTGCAACAATCATCAGGCAGCTTAAGTTCAATACCGCCCAGCGGACGGTGGCCTTCCGCCTAACCCGAAAGACGCGGAGAATGTGGCTGCTGCCGGATGTGGCGCGGCAGAGATTGAACACGATGCGGTGGCATGTCCGCGCTGCACGTGGATGACGTGATCATCGGGGCCGCGCCATTTCCGACCAGGCCGGCCACGGCCCCAGCGGCGACCGCGTGCGGCTGGGGTACGGCGGCGCGGCACGAACCAGCCAGGCGTCATGTCACGCGTGGTGCCATGCCATGTTGTGTGGCGTCATACTATGTCATGTGGCGCAAAGCCATGTCACGTGGCGGCACGCCATGTCGCGTGGTGGCATGCCATGTTACGTGGTGGTACGCCATGTCGTTGCATGGCTTGACGCCTTGTGTGGCGTCAAGACATGTGTGGCGTCACGCCATGTCGCGTGACGTCATAACGGTATCGTGTGGCGCCAGCCATGTCGCGTGGCGTGAAACCATGCCATATGGCACGATGAGCCTACCGGACAGATGCCGGATAAGCCACAAGCCTGGATAAGATATATGATTGTCTGTGTATGTGTTACAAATATTCAGCGGGCTGCGCAAATAACTTCATAATCAGATTTGGCACGCAGAATGAGAAGTTGTGAATTTTGTGTTCTTAGTTGATCGCTGTTTTGTTTTATCGGAAGCGATATGTGCGGTTATCATTTTAAATCACTACCCTGATGTCTTAGGCATTGTGTGCTATTCGAGATTACGGCAAATCGACCCACTAGTAACATCACGGCTCCTTGGAATCACATCAAGTAGTCAACGTTTTGGTGATGTGATGCACAATTTTAGATAGTTTACATCGACACATTGCTCTCTTATTGGTTGCTGATTTTACTATGTTCACATTGAGTACTTCGCTTTGAATTTACAGCATAAAAGTGTGATAACGACACTATGAATAACTCACGAGGAAAATATCTTCCTTAGAAAGAAAACTGATGCCTAGACCAAGGCCTAGCCTAGATCATGGCAGTGTCTGTACGCTAATGCAAATATATATATATATATATATATATATATATATATATGTATATATACTTGTATATAACTTATAACTTAACCTACCTTAACTTATAAGTATATAAGTTAAACTGTGAAAATCTCTTGTCCAGGTCAGGTAAGCGGATATCCGTTTTGAGGTATCTCTATGGTATGACCCCTTGGTTTCGTTGCGTTGTCGAAACCACGGCTATTCTCATCTGTTTGTGTGACATCAAATATCTGTATGAGTATTGAACACACAAAGAGGTTACTAGTGATCAACAATCAAAATAAAATGGTGAATTTCTGAAGTATGCCAAAATCTATCGTTCCCTTCCAACAAATATAAAATGACAACCGAAATTCATCAACATATTGTGAAATATACGGTATAGTTGTTCCATGTCTTACATTATGTGACTTGATATTTTTCTGCGATGTTCCCAGCCAGCAATTCTGATGGGGGCCCAATCGAGCAGGCTAGGGCTCTGCGCAAGTACAGAACTTGGGCAGAGCCCTACTAATGCTTGTGTTTCGATTGGCGTACGAAACAGGAACGCCAACCAAAACTCATGCAAACTCAGCCGGGTCCCGGCCGGGCAAATATCGCCGGAGGCCAAGCGTAGCCACGCTATCTGTGACTCAGGCCATGCTGCCTATGCCAGCTATGCATGGCACAAAGCGTAGCCCCGAGCGGGCTCTGCCCAAGCTCTTCGGTTTACGTAGCCGTAGCTTACCTGGGCCAAGCCCGCGCTATCCATGCAGTTTCTATGCGGTGAACTGTTGGACCCAGCCCCGGTCTCAGTCGTGGGCTCGGCCCAAGTAGCAGCCCGGTCTGCCCTACCAACAGCCTCATCCGGCTGGTCGTTCCCCCAATTGGGCTCGGGCACATCACCCCGAGCTATTATTGATAGATTATTTAGGCTTAGGGGCGCATCAACGGGTACTTGTTATGTAGCGTCCCCAAGTTGTTACTCAAGATCACCCAAGCCTGAGATTTGGCTGGTGTCGCTATGCCGGATAGCCTTTGCGGCAAAATCCACGGGAGGCCACCAAACGATAACGTTTCGATAACACCCGTGTAACTACCATGATGCCGTACTCCTCGCCCGCGAAGAATCGGTTGTGTTGATTTGCGACACACGTGGTGAGTAGCCGGCTGTCGCCACCACCAGGTGCCCCAGAACCTTCCTGACGATGGCCGACGAGAACATTGGCCGATATTTTGTGTAGCTGAAGCAAGCTGAAGCTAGCTGAAGCTTTGCGTAGCTGACATGAACGACAGCAATACTATTCTGCATACGAGAAGTACGGACACCTAGTTGCGAGACTCAAGTAAATTGAAATCGAAAGAGGAGAGGCGGACAGGCAAAAAGCGCCTGGAGGTGTGCGAATGGAATTGGCGTGACAGTGGAATGCATCGTGGAGGCACCCACTGTGTCGTCTCTCCCTCTGTCGGCACGCATTGCATTGACCAATAAAAATGGAAATAAACCGATTAAAAACCAATGATAACATTTCTGATCGATTAAAAATGCACTGAAAGAATGATCTGGAAATGGATCTCCTTTTGCTTCGTTCGCGTTGCAGTCATCACTGCATGGCTCAAACGCAGTGCAATATGCCAGGATGTGCTGCATTTTAGTAAAAGGTTTGTTTGTGTTAGTTATTTTCATTTTACAGTCTGATCGCAAAGTCTATACCTGTAACGCAAACCGAATTTTTATTTTTAAGAAATGCAGTGCCGCCTGGTATAACGTAGCTCGTTTCAGCTATAGTGTTCCTTATTATTACATGAGATAATATATTAGGTAACACATGTGACTCCGGGTCTTCCAAAGATCTACACGCACCTGGACAGCTACCTAAGCATCTTCCCATTCCGGCGATCCCTAATCCGTGAAACTTGGTGTACGTCTGCTGTCGTCAGCAACACTCGAATTCTGCTCTCGACCAATGTCCCCAAGTTTTTCGGATTTAGGTGCGAGATGACACCCAAACAAGAACAATTCGCCACTCTTCCCTTCGTTCATTACTAGCTTTCCTCCCCGCATTCCTCTTTAATACAAGGTTTCAATCATACAGTATATCCGTCTTGTAGACTCATTTCTTGGATACAATTTTATCCATTTCAATTTTCAATTATTCACACTTCAGCACTAAACGGATGCCCCCGCAGACGATGTGATTAACTTCTGTGGCTTACGCACTTGTACTTCAATGTGTGTTGCACAAATTTCCCACTCTGGTATTACTTTGAAGAAATAAATTGATATGCTGACTCCTTAGTGTACGACCAGTTTCGTGACACTGCTCCCAAGCATGTCAGCCGCCTCTCCTCCGCGAAGTCTGCCACCCGTCTCCCACTTCATCCATGACGCCCAACCTCCCTTTCCACATTTATCATCCAGTACGGCCAGCGTCTAGTTGCTGCGGACAGCTGCAGGAGGGACGTGGCACGGTGTAGCTACTGCCGCTTACCACCGACCACCGACCACCGACCACCGACCACCGACCACCGACCGCCTACCGCCTACCACCGACCACCGACCACCGACCACCGACCACCGACCACCGACCACCGACCACCGACCACCGACCACCGACCACCGACCGCCGACCGCCGACCGCCGACCGCCGACCACCGACCACCGACCACCGACCACCGACCATCGGCGGCCGGCGGCCGGCAGCCGGCGCTCCTGCCAAGGCCGGTAACTCGCCGGCGCCGGCCGCCAGTCGTAGCCGGGCCAGTCGTGGCCCGGCGGTAGTCCCGACTACAGGGTGCTCACTGTCTCCTTGTGCGTCGTCCGCAGCACCAGCACCAGCAGCAGCAGCAGCCGCAGCCGCAGCAGCAGCAACAGCAACAGCATCAGCAGCAGCCGCGACGCGCCGCCATGACCGGCGCCGTCGAGTTCCAGCGGCTGCCCAAGTCGGTGGTGCCGCGACACTACGCGCTCCACCTGCACCCCGACCTGGTGCAGCTCACCTTCACCGGACACGTGGTCTGCGACCTGGAGGTGAGCGCGCGTCACTCTGGCCACCTGCGTGTCAGTTGGGTGGATCGTGGGGCCGTGTGGCGACCCGCAGGTCTGTCTGGGTATCTGAAGATAAATTTGGTAGCGTGGGTGTCAGTTTGGAGGCCGCAATGGCAATGTGGTGCCTTGGGGAAAATCCGAATTCTGGAGATCGGAAGGCCAGTGGGCGATTTAGAAGTCAATCAGGAGTCATGGAAGTCATGCGATGTTTTTGCGATTAATCGGGGAACTGGAAGGTTTACGTGTTGACGTGGATGGACGTGTGGAAACCAGGTCAACGTAGTTACTTGAAGGTCAATGCGGTGACCTGGGGCACCTGAAAATTAGCATGGTTATTGTGACGTGAGATCAACTTTTGTTGCTTGAGGTCGATATGTCTCACACACCATGTTGCTATTTTCTTTTCGTGGTCGGTTATGTGAATTGTTTGCCATGATGTCAGGCTACTCAGTATTGTTGCCTGAGTTAGGCAGAAACTCCCACTTTATGGCATAAAAGAGGACAAACTCAAACAGCAAGCAAGAAATGCTAAAAGTTCTTTAGCTTGTGTAAATTTAAATTAAACATTTTCTGTGGAGCCATTGGGGTTAGATGGCCATATAGTGGCTGAGGTTTATGATATAGCCGAGTCACGGAGCAAGGAGGATCAGTTGGCAACTGACCATGTAAGGCCGCGGACGACCTATGAGGACTGCGGTGTCGATGCATTTTCGGAACGTTAAACTCTGTCAAAATTCTGCCGTTGAACTGAAATTCACGTTTCAGACATTCGGGCCAAGGCCGATGCAGCAAGCTTCACTTAGCAATACAACACTGGTGTATACGACCACCCTGGCAATAATTCGGACACATTTATTTGAAATAAACAATGCACGTAGGCTTTAGCAAGACTTTTGATACAGTTCGGCACAAACTTCTGATTCATTAACTGGAGCGGCGTGGGATGTAGGAAGAGCTATGGCTGGATTGAAGCATAGTTAACGGTAAGGAAGCAAAGGGCAGTGCTCAATGAATGCAAATCTGAATGGAACGCTGTTTTGAGTGGAGTTCCACAGGTTTACCTTCTAAGTCCACTTTTCTGTCATTTTTTTAAAGAACAATATTGAGGTAGGACTGAGCATTATATTGTTTAAATTTGCTGATGATATCAAGCTGGGAGGAATGTGTAACAATAATGGTGGATCTAGGAATGTCCAGCTATGCTTACAGGACCTAAAACGTGAGCTGGTTAATGACAAATATCTTTCAACCACGAAAGTGTAAGGTTATGCATCTGGAGACGGAGGTGGTACATTTTGGTATACAATGAGAGGTAATGCGTAGAATGTAATTGAAGAGGAGACAGATTTAAGTGTGTTAGTTTCAAGTGACGTTAAAACAGAAACACATTGTGATTGAGCTAGAAACAGGGCAATCGAAATCCTAGAATTGGTGGAGTGCGAGATATAAAAACAAAAATTTACTGACAAATAGTGTGACGCAAAAAAAGCCTATGTGCAACTCGACACCACTTTTAGTATTGTGTACATACATGCAGCCTTTTCTTAGAAAAGGATATAGGCATGCTAGAAATGCAGCACAGTGGACAAGGGAATTTAGAGTATGGAGTATAGAGCATTAGAGTGTCAATATCACAGCCTTAAGGAAACATAGTCAATGAGTCGGGTGATGACAATATAAAAGTAAAAACACGTTAGATGACGTGATCAATAAAAGATATTGCCGAATCAGAGACACCAGCCATCGTGCCCCCCCCTATATCAGCCCGCAGACAAGCGCCGGTCCTTTTTAAGTCAGATGGAGCGTGATTCCAAGTGGCTGACGATCGGTAGCCGAAAGACGCAGCCAGTTCCGTGTGCACTCCCGGCGGCTGCAGGAGGTCGGCGCCGACGCCGCGTGGGTCCCGAGTTGCCGCGTCACCCCGATAAACCACCCGACCGCTCAGCGTCGGGAGCGCGAGCGGATGGTACAGTGTGCGGTACGTCATTGATAGGTCGTGTTACGACAACAGGTTATCAACGGTCGGCCATTTTAGGTCACGCAAGAGAAGCGTCACGTGATCGGCTCGCTCGCGGCAGTATGCAATGCGAGCGTAAGGATGCAATGCCGCTTGGATACGGTGTCGTTGTGGGACCCAACACCCACCGCGCACCGGTAAACAGTACGTGGCATGTGGGAGTACGAGTGACTCGATCAACATGTTATTTATTTCCGCCTGGAACCGAAATGGAAATTTGAATGTACTATGAAGTGTAGCGTAGCAGCGGAACACCAAGAGCTACTTGTGCTGCCCACGGCACGCTGCTGTCGACAACCAGGCACAGCACTCAGAGAGACGGCGACCGGGTGAGTGTGGGTGCCGGCAACATTGGCAGAGAAGCCAGCCAGATGAGTGCGACGCCGACGTGTTCGAACCAGGGTAATACCAGTTTTATCGGGGTTTATTTTCAAACTATTATCCGAAAACGTGTGCAGGTAACTCCAGGTGTCGCATCTACTCGCGATTTGAGGCCAGGAAAGTCGACTGGGCGACTACAATGAGTGAACTGCGTGCCATCGGCACACATGACAACATCGCAATCAGCAACATGGTGCGGAAAAGTCAATAACACAACAGAGCTGGTCCCGGCAGCTAGCCCTGAACAACACCATGCGTCACGGACTCACCGCTCAGACCACCCTGAGCACACTCAGCACACCTATTTAGCACCCAACAACACATAGCATTTAAAACTTAACACCCACACGCGTACAGGTTTTGAACAACCCGACAATATTTGGCAGAATCGAAAGCTTTTGAGATGTCTATGGCGGTAGTGCACGATATCAGACCGTTGTCCGTGCCATCCACCAACCGGTTAATAGCGTCTAGCATCGCCGTTTCAGCGGAGTGTCCTGGTCTAAATCCGTGCTGTTCGCTGGATGGAATGTTGTGCTGAACTAAAACCGTCACCAGTTGGTCACACGCTGCTCTCTCAGTCGCATTGACAACAGTTCGCACGGCGGACAACGTGCTGCAGTTATTGGGATGCAGTTTGCAGCCTGACTTGTGGTGGGACACGACGCTGGAATCAGCCAGGCGACAGGTAGCACACCTGTCAGTCGTGACGCGTCCACAGCGTGCGGCAGGTGCAGTCCAGTGGCCGGACAGGTCAGACGTGTCGTAGCGATGGTGGTGCCGCCCTCACCGGTTCGCCGGCAGGGGCGGAAGTTAGTGGTGCTTGTCGCGTGCAACCAGCGACACTGCCATCTGAGCTGTCTGATGCCGTACACCGTATGTCCAGGTCTGAAGCCACCGCGGTGCCTTCAGGTGTACAGCATCAGACAGCTCAGATGACCGTGTCGCTGGTCGCACGCGAAAAGCACCACTAACCACACGACGCGGGGCCAGGGGCGGACAGTCAGCCCTGTTGGCGGCACGTGCTGTGGCTAAAAAAAATGTTTGGGAATCAGCACAATTAATAATTGTTTGGGCGTTATGTGGGTGGTTGATCAGTGGAATTGGCTGGCTGGTGGTGTGGTCGGGTGTCCCTATTTGGTGGTGTTTAAAAGTAGGGTGGACACTTCCGTCCAATGAACGTATTTATGAATTATAAGATGTACGGTGGGTACCCCCGACGAGGCATAACCTTTACGTGGTGGTGGTGGGGGGATTGCCTGCCTCCAGGATCCGGCGGCCAGACCACCAGGAAGCCGGGGAGAGGTCAGACGAAGAGTGCCTCACTCGTCCTTCCATCCATACGCTCCCATTCCAATGCCCAGCTCATCCCAAATCCATGTCCTTCACCTGACCCTGCAACACCAACTATCCCAGCTATGGGCAGGCAGGGCAACTTCCCATGTCCTGCCCACCAGCTCAGTTTTATCGGGGTAGCCGCGCCCCCTCGGCCCGTCCCCAGGGGTTGACGGAGTCCTGGAGGTTGAGGTCCCCCGTCGCACGGTGCTAGTTGTGACGGGGGACCAACACACCTCTTTGGTCCCGATATCCAGGACGGGAGGGCGGGCCCGTGGGGCCTCACGCGGGCCAAGTGGCTGGTCACCTCGGGCCGGGTGCCTGGGACACTTCCCAGTGCCCGCCGGCCCGGCCGGCCGGGGTCAAGGGGTGGGCGGTGCTGGATCCCGGTCGGGGCGGTGAGTCTCTCCCGGCCGGGCGAAGGCACCACCTGCCCCTTATAGCTCCCCGGGCGCCTGGCTACCTCCCGTCCTCGGAACCCAGGCGTCCCCCAGTAGGGCCCCTCAGGGGAGGGGCGCCCGAGGAGCCGAAACAAAGCACACAACATATGGCATCCACTAACCAAAAACACTCCCGGTCCCTCTCGTAGGGGCCAGACAAACAGTTCTGCTCCCCGCATTCTTATCTTTAGAGGTCAGACGAAGTTCCTCGCTTCGTTGTCGCCCTTTCAAAAGGCGGGGCGGGTGCGATCGACTCGGTAAGATCTTGCGCTGTGAAAAGTTGAGGGACCTGTCTTTGGAAGTGGAATTCGCGTTGGCGGGAGAGGCACCGCACTACGAGTGTCAGACTTTATATATAGTGTTCGCAAGGGTCATAAGAGGGTCGGTGAATCCATCCCAATTGTCGTAGAACCTCACAAGACAAAGAATTCATCTCGAGGCGTGATAAATTGCTTTGATCTGCGAGATGTGCCCGAGGAGATTGTCGATGGACTGTCCGAGTTTGGTATGACTGGAGCTAGGAAAATGAAGGTGAGGAGAGGAGCGGAATTGAACTTAACGAACAATAGCATCTTAACATTTAACACCAAAGATCTCCCCCTGAAATCAGGGTTGGCTACGTCCGAGTCAAGGTCAAAGTATTTCTTCCTAATCCGATGAGATGTTTTCAGTGTCACAGATTTGGCCACACGACCCAGTATTGTAGAAACCGTCCTGTATGTGGTAGATGTGCCTCCTACGGCCATGGTAGTGAGTGCTGTACTTCGGAAACGGTATTCTGCACCAATTGTGGCAGGGGACAAGATCCCCACACTTCATACGACCGAACATGTCCATGCTACCTGAGAGAAAAGTTGATAATATCAATAAAGTACACCCGAAGGGTGACATTTCGAGATGCCAGAGATATTTATGACCAAGCGCACCCGAAAATTTCATATGCAGCAAAAGTCGCAAACTCTAAGTCAACCCCACAACACACCGACATCAGAGCCAGTGACCTCATGGACCAACTGAGCACTCTTCTCCGGAAATTTGGTCTGCCTGTCTCTTCGCCAACAAAGCAAATGGCACCATCTCGATCCCTACAAGCCGGTGACGTTCAGCCACTGTTCTCCGAAGCCCACGGGAACAGACAAGGAGCGCTCCCTGAGCAGGCTCCCGCAGCCCCGCGCAAGAAACGGGCACCGCCGAGTGCTGACTCGCCCTCCACAGCGCCCCTGGGGCAGGAGGAGGGTGAGTGGCGTGAAGTGCAGAGGAGGAAGCGTCCCACAACGTCACCGGTGACTACATCATCGCCTCCCACCAACACCACAGAGTCATACCCGACTTCAACATCCAAGCCGGCCACGTACTCTCTCCCCCATGCATCTGGGCACCCCTCGGCAGTTAAGCCAAGCGTCCCACGAGTTGCAGTGCGCCCCTGAGCCCCGGACTTGGGGGACCGTGGACGTACAGCCCGACGGCTACCTGTTTCTCCGAGCCCGGAACCCGCGGACCATCAACCTGCAGTGACGCCTCCGCCTTCGGCGGGTACACCTTTCGCTGTTGCAGTCCTGTCGCTCACTTTCGACATGTCGCTGGGTTTGTGATATACACTAGTCATCTTACTTAATTTCTCTCCCTCTTCAACGCACATGTTTTACTGTATTAACTTACCCATATAGTAGTTTTACAGTGGAACTGTAGGGGAATCAAATCCAGCTTCAGTGACCTCCAGCATCTTTTAAGTTCCCGTACGCCATCGGTAGTATGTATCCAGGAAACAAAACTGGCTCCAGGTGCTCAGTTTCATCTAAAAAATTACACCGTTTTACGAAAAGATGTATCGTCTAGCACTGTCACATGGCGGTGTGTTCATTGGTGTGCACAACTCTGTCCCATTCACACATGTTCCTCTCTCTTCAAATATTCAGTGCATTGCTGCTCGTGTAGTCATAAATCACCGTGCCGTTTCTATATGTGGCATGTACCTACCACCGGGCAGACTGTTTCCACTTTCTGATCTTTCTGAAACTGTGGCTCAACTCACACCACCGGTGATGGTGTGTGGCGATTTCAATGCGCACCACTCTTTGGGGCTCAACAAAGATTACTAACCGTGGGCGTGTAATGGAACGTTTCATAAGCGATTTCTCTTTCTGCATTCTTAACACTGGAACAACAACATATATTACACTACCGACTGGTCAGACGTCCGTGCTGGACCTCACTCTCTGCAGTCCAGAAATTGCACCGGTCTTATAATGGTCGGTTGATAGCGACCTACATAACAGCGACCACTTTCCTGTTTACTCCCATTTCATTAATCGAGTTACGGTTTTCCGACGACCTTCAAAGTGGATATTTCACCGAGCCGACTGGGAAGCTTTCAGAGGTCACCTTGAAAGCACGCTCCGCGACCACTCCGATGAATCCGTCATCTCCATAGAAACATTCACTTCGGCAAATGTGCAGAGTGCCCAGCGCCACATCCCTCGATCTTCGGGGACGTCAATTCGAGCACCAGTCCCATGGTGGTCCGATAAGTGTCTGGAGGGTATCCGTGCTAGGAAGAGGGCATTCCGTACATTTAACAATAATAGCTGCACGTACAATTTAATAGCTTTCCGCAAAGCACGAGCGCTCGCGCGACGTATTATTGCCGAGGCGAAACGAGACTCGTGGAAATCGTATGTAAGCACGTTAAATCGTTCCACGTCACTGTCTACCGTATGGTCCCGTATTAAGCGTTTCTTTTGGAAACACGCCCCAGTTCCTCTCACCGTCTTGCACATGGCAGGACAGGACATCATCGACCCAGAAGAAGTGGGCGACAAGATAGGGTGTGCCTTGTCCGCACGCTCGGAAAACACATATAACGAGCAATTTTTGAGACACAAAGATCGGTGCGAGGCACGTCCTCTTGATTTTTCCACTACAGACGTCTTCCAGTATAACATACCATTCTCCATTTCTGAATTAACTGCAGCGATCGGCACACTCAAGAGCGTGGCAGAGGGCCCCGACACTGCATAATGCTATCATAAAACGTTTACCAGCTGCTGCTTTAGAAACACTTTTGGAAGCACTAAATGTAATGTGGACATCCTGCACATTTCCACCTTCATGGCGGGAGGCAATTATACTGCCCATACGTAAACCAAGTAAATCAGGCACGGATCCATTACATTACCGTCCCATCTCACCAACCTGCTCCCTGTGTAAATTGTTTGAAAAAATGGTGAATGTCCGATTGATGTGGTTTTTAGAACGTAACACGCTCCTTACTGTGATACAGAGTGGATTCCGAAAACACCGTAGCACACTTGACCACATTTTAACACTCGACTCGGTTGTGCGCTCTGGGTTTATGAAACGCCACCATACAGCAGTAATATTTTTTTTTACATCGACGGCGCATATGATACGGCGTGGCGTCACGGGATCCTGATGAAGCTCCACAATATGGGAATCAGGTCCCATGGGTGTATTCTTGCCCAATTGTCTGTCTTCCAGTACGTTTCGCGTCAGAATAGGAAACTCCCTATCCGGCACTTTTTCACAAGCTAATGGAGTCCCACAGGGGAGCGTACTAAGCGTTGCATTGTTTGCTATTTCAATTAATGACGTGAGCACATTGCTGCCAACTTCCGTAGGGAGAGCGCTTTTCGTGGATTATTTCGCCGTATGGTCCTCTTCACGCTCTGTGCACACGGTTGAGAGACAACTCCAGATGGCTGTTCGGAAGGTGCAGGATTGGTGTAACAAAACAGGTTTCGTTATGTCTTCATCGAAAATCATCGCTATCCATTTCTGCCGCAAACGCTCCTGTACTGACCACGTGATTCTGCTCAATGGACGCCATATACCATTCAAGCCAGCTGCCAAGTTTCTGGGTGTGTGGATGGATCGCCGACTGACATACACCACCCACATCAACGATCTTGCACAAAAATGTGCAAAGCGACAACAGGTAATGCGTACAGTCTCTAGATGTTCGTATGGAGCAGATAGATATATCTTGCTTCTTATGTATCGTTCGCTCGTGCGTTCTAAAATTGACTATGGATGTTTTATTTATGACGGATCGTGTGCCACAACCAAGCCTCGCCTTGATGTGATCCACAACGCTGCTCTTCGCATTTCTACTGGAGCTTTCGGCACCTCATCGACTGCTAGTGTAATGGTAGAAGTAGACGAGCCATCTCTTGCGCTACGCCGTAAGTTATTGGGCGCGAGATACGCACGTAATGTCGCACAAGACCGGAACAATCCAGCCTATCGATGGGTTTTCTCAGGGACGTCAAGTGCACGTCACATTACTCAGCGTGCATTACCGTTTTCCACTCGTATGTCTTCGATTCTTCGAGAATGTAATATCCGGCCGCGTTCCATAGTACGTGTAATCACACCGAGCACTCCCCTTGGCATGATGTCCCAGTGAAGACTGACGTGACTTTGACCTGCTCAAAGAAAGGACAGGTAAACCCAGAGGAACTCCGCATGTTAGCATTGGAAAAGATACATGAATATCACGACTTTTCGCGCATTTACACAGACGGCTCAAAGTCGGTCTCTAGTGTCGGGTGTGCTTACGTAAGTCGACAAGGTGTTCGATCTTTTTGTTTACCGATGCAAGCCTCGATTTTTACTGCCGAACTGTATGCCATTCTGCAAGCCCTCTATTGTATACAGAAGGATCGGTCCACAAAGCATGTGGTTTTCACAGACTCTCTGAGCAGTCTCCAGGCACTGAACATCCTTAACCAGGATAACCGACTTGTTCGGAGGATTATGAAAATAGTAAAATCCTCACATGACATCGGAAGAAATATCGTGTTCTGTTGGATTCCTAGCCATGTGGGACTCGCGGGAAACGAAGCTGCTGACATAACCGCCAAAGACGCCATTAGCAATGGCCGTGTGGTCCATCTACGGCTCCCTCCAAGAGATATATACCCTACTATATTGTTAAGTATACGGTCAGAATGGCAACGATCCTGGAATTCGAAGTGTAGTAAGCTCAGGGTTTTAAAACCGACACTAGGAAAATGGCTATCCTCTCACCGAGCCAAACGTCGAGAAGAAGTAATATTCTGTCGATTGAGAATAGGTCATACCTTTGCAACACATTGTTATATGTTGACCGGTAATGACCGTCCCGTATGTCCGTGCGCTGTTCTAACCCGCTTACCGTGTACCATGTTTTAGTTGGCTGTACACTGCTAGATCCTCTACGACGCCAGATTTTAGGACGGTTGAATACCGACTCTTCTTTACGTATGCTTATAGGGAACGACTCTGAGGCCGTTGCGTCTGATAATATTTTATGTTCATTCGACAAGCTCGCCTTGACGTGATATACCCCCACCCGTAAAGATGGATAGTGAGCTATGATAGCAGCACCGTAGATTGATTACAATTCAGTTATGGGCGCAAAATGAGCCTAGATGTCGACGCGCCCTTAAATTCCAATCCACCACCATGTACGGTGGGTAGATGGGAATTTGGGCGTATGCAATGGGATTGATATAGGTGAATCACGCATGTGTTCCGTAGACTCACGCGTGTGTTGCGACCACGCGTGTGGTACATGATCACTCGTGTGTTACGCGAGATCGATCGACACGGGGTGAAGGGGCTAGGTATGCTGCGGTAGATAGTTCTTTAAGACTTGAGATATTTATTGATTATGATGTTTTGTCATGTTTTCTAATCTTATTCTATCTTTCCCTTGCAGGGTTAGTCCAGGTGGATCCCTGTGGCTTTTATGAAACCTTAAGACTTCGTGACTTTAGCACCTGTGACTTATATCATTTCCTGAGATCAGTATAGTTGCCCAGAGTTACTATAGGAACAGCACTGTTTGAGTACCGTTATTATATATTGGCTTGTGCAGGGCTTGGTTCCAGTATATTTTACTTTCGTAATTAGTTCTTCGTGGTTCAGTTAACCTGAGTCGAAGTTCACAATTGTTTCATTTTTGCTTCAAATTGACCCCTGGTCCTCTGTTGGATGGCTCGGTAAATACACCGGGAGGGACCATGACGAGTTTCGGAAGCTGAAATTCAATGTCAAAGTGGCTTCGAGGTTTTTGTCGAGAGGTCTGTGTGATAACTTATGCTTATCGTCAGTTGTGCCTTTGCCTACCGTCAGCATGGGAGCTGAATATTTGACGGCAAATATCTCGAGTACCAGACATTGTTTTTATTTTTAGTGGATCACGGCGACTTTACCTGGTCGATACACCTGTCACCACAACTCGGGGGGGGTGACGGATCTCTGGATAGTTCTGTGCACCTCATCTGTGCCCAAATGACGAATGTTATGTACATGTGTCGGCCCGTAGATAGTCGTGCCGCACTGTGCACACAAAAACATATATTTGTACTACTCAATAGCGTTGGTCTCACCCCTGCGGTGCTATATTTCGCAATATACTGTGCATGCGCTAATTGTTACTAAGACGGAACAGCACAATGGCTTCAGTGAGATGGAGATACTTTTCGGCGACCGTGTTCCATGGGATTCTCTTAGTGGGAAGGGAGAAGAAGGTCGACCAGATCCGTCACGTCACTCGCCGAGTTGTGGTGACACCGAGACGTGACCCGTTATCCGAGTCGGCTCATCGCCCCCTGACCCCCCCCCGACCAGGTAAAGTCGCCGTGCAGCAACATCGTGTCTCCGTGTACCAAAGGTCCCGGGTTCAACACCCACGCGACTCGGGACGGGGTTCAAATCTCGCGGCCCACTGGCGGAACAATGTGGACGACGGTGTCGGTTATTGACTTTACGACACGTCGACCGTCGAGTCATGTAGCGTCGTCAATCTCTCACGCCGATTGGTCGCGGGGAAATAGTAGCAACAGGCGAGGCTCAAACTCACAATCTTTCGATTGTGAGACAGGTAACTTACCCATAAACTACTCATCCCCTAGTGTGGGCGGATTTATTGGCTGTGATCGTGCATGAAGTGCGTCGTGAAACACCCGACAAACAACGGCAGCATCGTGTGTAACCCCGCCTCGCCCCGACCAGGTGAAGTCGCCATGCAGCAGCATCGTGTGCAACGCCGCCGAGCTGGAGATCGGCGCCGTGACGCTCACGCGCGACGGCGTCACGTCGTCGCCGCGCTGGGAGGTGAGCGTCGACCAGGAGACGCTCACCTGCTGGCCGGCCGAGCCGCTGCCGCCCGGACCCGTCCAGCTGTGCGTCGACTTCTCGGCGCCGCTCACCGACAAGATGCGCGGCCTCTACCGCTGCAAGTACACCAGGTAGGCGGCGGCGCCCCTCGCCGAGCTGTGCGGCATCCCCTCCTATCAGGCTGTGTGGGTGCGCCCCCTGTCAGGCTGTGTCGCAGCGTCTCCTGTCAGGCTGTGTGACAGCGTCTCCTACCAGGCTGTGCGACAGCGCCTCCTATCAGACTGTGCGACAGCGTCTCCTGTTAGGCTATGCGACAGCGTCTCCTGTCAGGCTGTGCGACAGCCCCTTCTACCAGGCTGTGTGACAGCGCCTCCTGTCAGGCTGTAGACAGCCTCCGAGGCTGTGTGACAGCGTCTCCTACCAGGCTATGCGACAGCGCCTCCTATCAGACTGTGCGACAGCGTCTCCTGTTAGGCTATGTGACAGCGTCTCCTATCAGGCTGTGTGACAGCCCCTTCTACCAGGCTGTGTGACAGCGCCTCCTGTCAGACTATGTGACAGCGCCTCCTGGCAGGCTGTGTGACAGCGCCTCCTGTCAGGCTATGTGACAGCGCCTCCTGCCAGGCTATCTGGCAGCGCCTCCTGCCAGGCTGTGCGGCAGCCGACGGGGTTGAAGGTTGATTGGCTGGGGGATATGAGCGGCCGCACGACCACTTCGCTGCTGAGGATATTTAGTGGGGCTGGTCCGTTAACTTCATGCAGAAAACTGCCACTAAGCGCTTATTTTATGTATATCCGTGCTATATTGAGTTAGGCGTTATATAACGAATATAAAATATACCGCTAGCTGTTTTAGGTGGGGACCTTCTACGTCAGGGCTGCCGTCTGTCGGGAACTAAGACCTGATCACTAGTCGATGTTGTCCCGTGATATATGAATATTTTGCCGCGTTATCTCTGATATCAGCTAAACCTTGCTGTGAACAACATGTGCCATGCCGTGGACCGTGTAGTAGTTAAGCCTATCGCGGGTGAGGCCAGGCCAGGTCGGTCCGAAACGCAGCAGCTAGCTTCTTTTATAATGCGACTTCGAGTATCCTAGATTAAGTTCACCTGTGTCCGTGACGACTGCAGGTTACCTAGTGACCCCCACCCTCTCGGACTATCAGCCCTCATCTCCCCGGACGGCGCGCCGCCGTCGCCAGTCCAACGGTGTCCGAAGTCCGACCACACCCGGGCATAATCAGTGTCCGCCGATCAGTGCACGTGCTGCGAAATGTCTCCAGGAAACGTCTCCAGGTGGACATCGGCCCGGCGTGAAGTGGTGCGTGCAGTTGGTGCGCCTCTCGGGTGTGCCGACCGTGGCACTCGTCAGCCTAGTTGACTGCCGGGTCGTTATGCTGGGCCATTGTGCCGGACCATTGCGCTGGGCATGCTGCGCCGACCATTGTGCTGGCCGTGCAGAGCGGAAAAACCTGCAGCAGTGTGTGATGATTCAGTGATTGGCTGCCTGGCGGTAGGCGGTGCGAGAGTGGCGGACTACAGTGGCATATGTCTCCGGAGTTCATCTCGAATGCACCAGCGGTTTGTTGCCGTTAGTATCACCCGTATGCACCACTGGTTTTTTTTGCGGTCAGGGTCGTCATATGTCTCCAGACTTTACCTTGGGTGCACCAACAGTTTGTCGCCATCGGGGTCGTGTGTCTCCGAAGTAGAGGACTACAGTGGTATGTCTGCGGACTTTATCTCTGACGCACCAGCCGTTTGTCACCGTAGTGTCGTCATATGTCTTCACGCATTGAGTGTCGTGGAATCCCGTCGGCATTTTATTGAACTTGATTGTCTACCTATCGAAATATGAGTGGGTAATTTACATCTAAGCTGTTGGCTTTTTGTCGGCCGAGTCCAGATGGCAATTTCGCTGCAGAGATTTAGCCTGACTTGACGTGGCCAACATCGAACCCCGCCGCTACTGTGTGTAGCATACTGATCTGATCAGAGTCGACCTTATCCGACGTAACCTTAGCTAGCTTACCGTGGCATAGTCTGTCTTGATTTAATCGAACTTGCGATGCTAGCGATTTACCGACAGCTGCATGTCCTGGGCAAATGTGCTAACGTAAGGGACCGATCCGGTCATAGTATTTTCTGCCGCTTGGCTTTGCTGGCGGGTCGCCATGAAGTAATGTGCCAAAGGTGTGAATACTTTGCTGATTACACATCGAAATTCGAGGAACGTCGCGTGGACTCAAGTCATGCACTGCCTACAGCGTGATATACAGCGTTCGACTGAGCCATGTACGTAGTGCCCGCCAATCTGCAGTACATTTGCAGGTGTAGGCCGATTTTGACATTGAAGTTTCGTAAAAATCAGTAACGAAAAAGTTAAGTAACCTGTAAGTCCATTTCCATCTACGACAGACGTTTTGTAAAACGTCACACGCATTCGTATACCGTACGCCCTTTGCGCGTTTATTTGCCATGTTGTTTGAACTGATACCGCAGTTTGCATTACATCTACAATAATTCGTCATCAATAGTCACTATTCGCTATAGCAATTACTTTGCACACTTTCATCAGCCTGCTCGGTAGCGAACAATACCAGAAACTGCAAGCACATCCGAAGGAGTTCCTTGAGGCATTTGCGAAGCTGTCATGAACGCGCCTCTGGTAAGCTAACTATCAAGTCTTCAATGTCATTTACCCAACGGTCTTCCAAGCATTGGTTGCTGAGTTTTGTGGGGTATGGTGGAAAATTGTAATGGGCTGTATAAGCCATGCATGTTACTGAATGACAAAAGGGCAATTCAATTTGTCCTGTAGATTCTTATAAATTTATAAATCCTAAGTATGCAAGTGTGTCACAAACACCTTATCGATTGGCTATCCCATTAATGCCAGCGAGGTCGAACTCGATGCACGAATGTTTGAATGGTAAATGCGGTATGGTATGGTATGATATGGTATGGTATGGTATGGTATGGTAATGCGAATATGTGGAAGTCGCTCGTTTGCGACGTTTCGAAGAGTAAATCACACATGCTCCATTTTCATCGTAATTTGATTACGACGCTACAGACGAAACTGTGCGCAATGACGCTTGATTCCACTGGCGATTGCTCGAAAAATCAGCTTCAACGGATAGAAAAGCCTGTCGATTGTTGAGCTAACGAAGGAACGGTTGGTAGCAAAAGTGGTATTGCACAAATTCGCGATAATTTCTACCTTCCTACCTGAATATATAGATGTCAGAGGGATGCATTTTTGAAGAGATCACTTTTCGGTGTTTGTGAAATTGTTCGATCCCTAACGCGTGACTAACATTTGGACAAACTCCAACATACCGTGTCCTAACATAGCTCAGCCTAATGCTACTCCGAGTGTGCCCTCGTCTGAAATTACCCCTCCACGCGCATGTGGTGTACCGACGCTGATGGAAACTTGGTCTGACGCTGACTTGACGCTGACCTGATCTGACGCCGACCTGACGCCGACCTGACGCCGACCTGACTCCGACCTGACCTGAACCCAACCTCACCTGGCCACAGCCCGTCCGGTGAGGAACGGTATGCGGCCGCCACCCAGTTCGAGGCGACCGACGCGCGCCGCTGCTTCCCCTGCTGGGACGAGCCGGCCCTGAAGGCCACCTTCGACATCAGCCTGGTGTCGCCGCGGGACCGCGTCGCCCTCTCCAACATGGTACGTGCTCATCCGGTGCCGCGCGCCGCTCCCGTGCCGACCGCCGCCCGCCGACCGACGGGGCGCGCGTTCGAGACTCGGCCATGCCGCTGCTCGAGCGTCGGTTTTTGACGGGGCGCCAAGGTGAAAGTGGACGCTCGTGTGGTGCATGCTGCTCTGGATGATTATGGCTCGCAGGGATGGCGGCGAAATCGAATTTCGGTCGAAGATGTTCGCTATCTATCATAGCAAGGCCCTTGAAATCATTCTGACATCATGGTGTATGAAAGCAAATTAAGTATGACATAAAGTTTGAGTAGGAAGCTGGAACAGTAGTTTGAAGCGGAGAGTGCAGCGCATACTTCGGCCGAGTCCTGTGTCTCCTTCATTCCGCGGATTCCGTGAAGTGTGACGTTAAATGTTTCTTGGGCTTCGGCCGCGTGGCGTTGTGTTGAGTTTCGCTCCGGATTATTTTTGTGAGCCATTTATGTCGCTGTTTATTCGAACCTTCCTACTAGTTTTCACGATTTAGCCTTCATTGCATGCTGCTACATGAAAGCAATTTCGTTGAATCGCATGTTGATAGCACCAGCAGTTCTACGAAACATCCACAATCATCTTATTATTATTGGCAACCTCCAGATTGAAAATATGCAACTAAAAATATATCTGCACATGGTGTCAACGGTAAAAATGAAGAAAAAATTGCAACTGCTCTAAGATGGCTCATGCAATAGGTAGATAGCATGCCGACAGCAGTTTGACGCCGGCCCCACGCCGGGCCCTGCGCCGGGCCCTACGTCTACTCTACGCCGGGTCCCACGCCCACTCTACGCCGGGGGGACGAGTGGCCTAGGGGTAAGTTGCTCGTCTCACAAACGAAAGGTTGTGGGTTCGAGTCTCACCTGTCGCTACTCTTCGCCCGCGACCAATCGGCGTGAGAGATTGGCGACGCTACATGACTCAACGGTCGATGTGTCGTAAAACCAATAACCAACCAACCACTCTACGCCGGGCCGCTGTCGACTAGGGAGTGGAGTGTCCGCCAATGCCGACATGCAGCCGACGCCCAGCCGACACGTAGCCGACGTGAGGCCGATGTCGGGCTGCAGTCGGGACGCTAGGTGCCCGCTGTCGACTGGGAAGTGAAATGTCGGGCAACTGCCCGATGTCGGCTGGCCGCTATTGATATGCTTCAGCCTGACAAATGTTGATATTCCAGGCCAGTGTGTCGATGTCTGGCCGAGAACGGCCCGACGTTGACATACCGTTTACGAGATGACGAGCTCGCCCCGACACATGCTGACGGCGGGTCGACATTGGCGTGTAATGGGCAGATATGTTAATAATCATAAAATAATGTTTCTGAAGGTAGTGTCTGTGCACTTTACTGCTGTTTCACATCTAAAGTTGATGATTTGGTCACAACGCGATGGACAATCGGCGAGAGCATGGTCATTTATTATTGTGACATTTTTACACAATCTAGCCCTATGGTATCCCTTCCACAACATTATTTACACATTTTCGATGTCTTCCTGAACTCGAACGCCACCTCCATTGTGCGTCGCCACCTTGAAAAAGTCGCATAGAACGAGGCTGGGTAGTTTTCTTTTAAGTAATAAATCCGCGCGTTCCCCGCGGAATTCATCAAATCTGACCGCGGAATTCGTCAGGAATAAACAAAGAACAACATGTGACAGAGTCCACGTAATTCGTCGACGGAACGTACAAAGAACGCAGCATAAATTTTGGCATCGCTCCCCACCAAGAGCAAGATTGTTCGTCGCAGTGGGCCCTGAGGTAATAGTCGCGAGTTGCCAGTCGTTCTCGGATGGGCCGATGTTCACATGCCATCTCAATCGACGTGGAGAAACCTTGCGCCTCGCTGATTATTCCGTCGTATCTGGTATTGGGCAAGGCATTGTTGCCTGCACGGTTTCCAGGGCGTGGCGTCCGGCGTGGTCTCCGATATGGTCCCCGATATGGTCCTCGACATGGTCTCCGGCGGGATCTCCAGCGTAGTATCCGGTATGGTCTTCGGCGTGGTCTAAGCATGATCTCCGGTGTGGTCTCCGATATGGTATCCGGCGTGGTCTTCAGCGTAGTATCCGGTGTGATCTCCGGCGTGGTCTACGCATGATCTCCGATGCGGTCTCCGATATAATCTCCGATATAATTTCCGGCGTAGTCTCCTCGGCGTGGTCTCCGGTGTGATCTCCGGTGTGATCTCCGGAATGTTTGGTCTCCTGTGCGATTTCCGGTGTTGTCTCCGGCGTGGTGTCCGGCGTGGTTACTGGCCTGATCTCCGACGTGGTCTCCGGTATGGCCTCCGGCGTGGGTGGCTCCCGGCTTGCGTGATACCCGGTTATATCATCGGCGTGGTCTCCGGTATGGCCTCCGGCGTGGGTGGCTCCCGGCTTGCGTGATACCCGGTTATATCATCGGCGTGGTCTCCGGTATGGTCTCCGATATGGTCCACGGTGTGGTCTCCGACGTCGTCTCCAGCGTCGTCTCCGGTGTGGTCTCCATCGTGGTCTCCGGTGTGGTCTCAGGTATGGCCTTCGGCGTGATCTCCGGCGTGATCTTCGGCGTGATCTCCGGCGTGATCTCCGGCGTGATCTCCGGCGTGATCTCCGGCGTGATCTCCGGCGTGGTCTCCGGCGTGGTCTCCGGCGTGATCTCCGGCGTGATCTCCGGCGTGGTCTCCGGCGTGGTCTGGGACCGGTGTGTACGTACTACCGACATTGTCCGAGTCTGCTCGAGTCAGCCCGTAGCGACAGGCTGCCTGTGCCACACCCTCCACGTGCAGCGTAGAGCCGTTAGTTTGCTGGTCGTAACCGTATAATCTGAGCCAGCAACACACCTTGTCGGGAAGACCAAGAGCCAGGCCATGGCAAGTAGCATCTATTCAAATGTGGGTGGTTGTGGGGTGTGTCTGGGCGCGTCCAGTGATTCATGCCTTTCGACATGTTCACATCGAATGCAATGTTGTATTCAGTCAGAGACCGCATAGTAGGTAATCCTCTTACCTGAAATTGTGCTCAGACATGCTCGTGCATGACAATCGGTAATGGCGAGTATAAGCATGATACTTGTGAACAAGATACTGGTGGAAGTTATATATGAAAACTTCATAAAGACTCGTCACGAACTCCATACTTCGTTGGGACGGGTGTCGATTCAGTGTTAAAAAGTGGTATATTCCACCATATTTCACGAATATTTTATGACCGTGGCCGAGCGCGTTGTTTGTGTGGACGACGAGCACGGCACTGTCATAGACTGAAAATTGAGAAACCATTCTAATGTCTTCAAAGACGAAAATGTGCTATTCGATCTTGCATCACTTGCAAGAAGTCGTCCAATAGTCAATTGAAAACAAACGAATCTGATTCTATCACGCAAGTCTCGTTTGCGTCGTGTATGCGGCAATGGAACAAAAGCCGCTGACGGCCGGCTGACGACAGCTGGTCGGGACGGAGCTTATCTGGGCTGACGGAAGCGCCGCAAGCCCCACTGAGAACATCCCCACAATGATGGGTTGTGTGAGCTGATGCTGGTGCGCTGCCGTGCCTGCACGCTCAGTCGGTGCCGGTGCTGCACACACCTGCCGCACCGCAGGCCCGGTCGACACCGCTGCTCGCTCGACGCGTCGGCCGGCGAGCCTCATCACGGCCTCCCGGCTGGTGACGCCCGAGTCGGACGACCCGCGTGGGGGAAGCTCATAAGATCTACCTTCAGGAGACCTACGTTCAGTAGTTCTACTTTTAGAGGATTTATTTTCACAAGATCTACTTTCAGAACATCTATTTTCATAAGATCTACTCTCGGGACTGGATTGTTCAGAGGATCTACTCGAAGATGAAAGTGTTCACAGGATCTACTTTCAGGATATTTTTTTTCTCACAAAATCTACACTTAGCTCGGAATGTTTAGATGATCTACAAATAGGCCTCAAGTGTTCATAAAGACATAAAGACATAACAGATTAGTGCAACTATGAGCCACAAGGGCCCTTCTTGGTTGCACTCTGTACACTGAACCAGTTGCCCACCAAATCTGTCAATCAGCCCTCCCTGTAATACTGAAAAGCGAGCCCTCTATTCTTATAATGATTGTCTATGCTGTTTTTAAAGATGTTCAATGTGCTGCTACTGACAATGTTTTCTGGCAGCTGGTTCCAGTGTTCCACTATCCTGTTGGTGAAAAAAGTTTGCCTTAACCTTGTTCTGCTGTGGTTAACCTTAATTTTGAATTGATGACTTCTAATTCCATCATTTCTGTTTAATTCAAACATTTCCCCAAAGTATCCCCTCTCCAGACCATGGACAAATTTAAAGACCTCGATGAGATCTCCTCTCAGCCTTCTATATCTAAGTGAAAACATATTCAATTTCTTCAATCTTTCCTCATATGCCAGGCTGCTCATGCCATGAACCATTTTTTTAGCCCTCCTTTGTACTCTCTCTAAAAGCCAACAATCTTTCTCATAGCTAGGAGACCAAGCTTGGATGCAGTATTCCAAATGTGGCCTGACGTATGCACAGTCAAGCTTCCTGGTCACTTCCTCACTTCTGTATGATACATTACTATTTATTTCCCCGAGCATTATCAGTGCCTTCTTCCTGGCTTCCTTGGTCTGTTCTGATGCCCCCAGTTTTGTGTTTAGAATAACACCTAAATCCTTCTCCTGTTGAGTCACTGATAGCACTTGGCCACCCATCAAGTATGGAGCCTTCATATGCTGCTTACCTACATGCATGATTTTGCACTTATCATAATTAAATTTCATTTGCCATTCTTCGGACCACTTCACAAGTTCGTCTAAGTCTTTTTGCAGCGAGATATGCTCATCTTGACCCGTTATTGCCCTAAAGACCTTCAAATCATCCGCAAATTTCAAAACTTTACTGCTTAGGTCACTTTCAATGTTATTTACAAATATAATGAACAGTAGTGGCCCCAGTACTGACCCCTGGGGGACTCCACTAAGAATATTTTGCCATGATGACTTTGTACCATTTAGCATCACTCTTTGCTGTCTATCTGAAAGCCACAACTCTATCCATTTTAAGATGCTACCTGCAATACCATGGGACTGAAGCTGTATCATTAACCGTTTATGGGGTACTTTGTCAAAGGCCTTACTAAAGTCAAGATTTGCTACATCAACCTGATTTCCCTGATCAAATTGTTCTGTGGCGAAGTTCAAAAAGTCCAAGAGGTTTGTGAGACACGATCATCCTTTTCTAAACCCATGTTGAGTATCTTGAATCAATCTGCTACCTTCCAGATAACTAACTATTCTATCCTTGATAATTAATTCGAGTACCTTGCAGACTAGGGAATGTTCAGAAGATCTACTCCCGAATGCAAATGTTCAGAAGATCTACTGAAAGCTGGAAATGTTCACAAGATCTACTCTCGGGACTGGTTTGTTCAGAAGATCTACTCCAAGACGAAAGTGTTCACAGGATATACTTTCAGAATTTTTTTTTCTCACAAGACCTACTCTCAGGTCGGAATGTTCAGACGATCTACAAATAAGCCTTAGTTGTTCAGAATATCTACTGCTGGAAATGTTCAGAAGATCTACTACTGAAAATGTTCAGAGGATCTACTCGGAGGATGGAAGTGTTCACAAGATCTACTCTCGGGACTGAATTTTCAGAAGACCTACCCTTGGCTCCGAATGTTCAGAAGATCTACTCTTGGTCCGGTATGTTCAGAAGATCTACTTTCTGGACTCGATTGTTCAGAAGATCTACTCGGAGAAAGTGTTCAGAAGGTCTACTTCCGGAAATGTGCACAAGATCTACTCTCAATTCTGATGTCCAAGAAGCATAAGTTCAGCTTTATCTCGCTAGGTAGCAGCACGGTCTTGGTATTACCGCATTGAATAAGGAATTAATGTCATCAGATTGAACGCTGAAGCATAGGTAACAATATTTCTCGCTAGATGGCAGGATGATGCCATTGAATACGAGCTCGTTGTGTGCCTGTATTGTTAGCGTTTCATAGCTTGGCAATCGGCTGCCGTCCCGTGGGAAACTGATATGCAGAGTATTGGCGGTTGGAGAGGGCGCACACCTTGTTCGGACCTATATGTATCTGAGCTTACGGTTGGCTTGAAATGTTAGATGCACTGTGATACTCTCGCAATATTTACATTTTATCCACCTGCAATATGGCGGCTGGCCATTCCCTGGTGACGCCATTGACTAGCAGCCTGGGAAGGACTGAGAAAACGCAGCATCTGTGGCGCTCAAAATTTGCTCCTGTAACGCTAGCAATGATTCTGCGGCGGGAGCGCTTTCTCAGCGCCCTGCGGCGCTGCCGTAGCTAGCACCCATGCTGTGGCGGATGGGATCGTCATGTACTGATATCATTGTGCGGCGGTGCCGACATCATTTTAATCACCATGCGTCAGGTGATTTGCCGTTGTTGGACCTACTGCACGTTATTAACAGTAGCATTGTGAACTGCAAAATCATTACAATAGTGCCGGTAGATAAAGGCGACAATGCCAAGCGGTGCAACTATCGACCAATATCGATATTGCTGGTCGTGACTAGGCTTTGTGCGCTTGCAGTATGTACAAAACTGACGCAATACGTATTTAGTCTGCATATTATATCCCGGCAACAATATGGCTTCCGCCCTGACCTATCGACGAAGGCGGCAGTGCTTGCTTGAGCTGTAATATATGCGACTAGCAATGTTGACAAAGACATGATGATGTCACTAGTCATGGCAGACACCTCAAAGGCATTCGACAGCGTTCAGCACTGCCTCGTGGAGAAGCTAGGGGGCACGGCATCAACAACCAGTGGTTCGCCGCATGGCTCAGCAATGGAGTGCCTTGGCGTTACTAGCTTGCTATCTAGCTGAGGTGCTCCTGGGGCTACTTCTACTAATAACTGGTGGTGGCCTATCTGCAAAAAAAAGACAAATAAAAAGATGCAAATAGTTATAGTGAACTGTAGGTGTGGAAAGCAATGACATGTATATTGGCATCATGAGGGGGAAAAAAAATGGCATGCAGTATGTCGATCATTCTTAGGCCCTATGGGTGACACGTCCACGTTCAAATGATTCACGTTCATCCACGTTCAAATGAACCCCAGGCAAGGCTCGAATTCTGAACTCACACGGTGTCGAGAATAACCCCTTTTATCTTGGCATGGCGCTTTTGTCTTACAACACAACATTACGCATTTCATGGAGTGGCAATTTATGGAGGTGCCCAGACGTGTGAAAATGCTATGTAGCTTGACAATAAGTATGAAACAAATAGATCAAATGAAAGTGTTTCTGAATATGAACAATAAAATAAGCTATTCAAGTTTGCCAACAATGTTGGTATGATCTAGCACACATGCTAAATACTGTGTTTTTTAAAGCAAATACTGCCCTTTTAGCTTCAATTCATTCCCGACAAGTAATGAGTACATGATACACGATAGCTATCTGAAGAACTGGATATATGACTATATGAGGGATATTGGCTTATAAAACACCTCTCGAAGCCAAAACTGCATACAGATCAGTGGTCACCCCTGGATTGTCTCCGCTTCCACTCACACCGATATCCAGCGAATTAGACCAGTGGGCGTTTTGTCACTGTCATACGCGTCGTAGATAATTCGCAATGCAAATCATGCACCGTACGTAGGCTTCGGTTGTAAAAAATATGAGTAAAAAATAATATAACTAATACGCCTCGTGAAGGAAATGTGGATTTCAGCACACTATAATCAGATTGGGCAAGTCGAAATCCAAGCTATCTTTACAAATTAAATTAATTATTTTTTAGTAAAAACAGAGCATGGGACATGGCACAGAATATGGAGTCGGAAAGGAGAACGCGAGTGACGGCTTTCAAGTGTCCAGATCTGCTACAAGTGACATGTATTAAGCTGACTTCGGAATCCAACACCAATCCAGCACCTGCGAATCAGACAGCACAAGTCAGACTGTTGCAAGCAGCCCACCGCTGCTTAATCCATGATTCCGACGGAGGGATGGTGGGGAAGTCAATACGAAGTGTCATAGATTAGGAATCAAATTGTGAGGCACTGAAAATTAGCACTAAAAATAGGCACTAAAAATTAGCAGCGGAGTACAATCTAAGCATACATGAGAGGGAAATGCAACTTGCAATGTCTACATAACCATGGAAGGGTTCTTGGAATGAATGACTGAGGGCACTGCTAGGATTATTTATAGCCCCCGACGGGATATTTGGTGCCCCCAAGACAAATTTGTGCCGCCCAAGTTCGACTTTTGTGACATTTTTTAAATACTTGAATTGAATATTTGAATTGAAGACATGGCATGTTATGATAGAAGAACCATGGCGGTGAGGATTGGTGCGATGAATTGAATTCTCCTATTTTTTTTTGGTTGGGTGTAGGGTTACATGCGAATATAGAAGGTGTACAGTTTTTTTTCTTCTGTTTGTCATGGAAAGGTCATCGTGTAATGGTGATGTTAAATATTGTATCAAGGTAGACATTTATCAGTAAACATACAATAGCTGAATGTCAGTCCATCTTATCCCCAAGGAATGGATGGATCGATTAATTATTATGGAGGCACATGTCCAGAAGGGAACCACTTAACCTTTCAGGGGACCTACGGTTGGAAAAAAGGAATTGAGGGGTACACGCGAGCATTCTCGCAGGGGCTCATTTTCCTCATGGAGTGGCGCCCCTGGCTATAATATTTGAGGCATGGGTGCAGTCAGGTCTTCCCAGAGGAGCGCCTTTCCTTCAAAGGGGGAGGGGTACCCCTGTTATAGGGCCTTCTCTCGTGGGGGCATATCTGATTCTACGACAAGTGTACGTATGGCAGATGTACGTAAGCAAATGCGCGTAAGCTCAGATGTACGTACGGCAATTGTACGTAAGCGCAGATTCACGTATGGCAAATGTACATATGCGCAAGTGTACGTAAGTGCAAAAATACGTATGCGCAAATGTGCATAAGCGCAAATGTAAGTTGTATCCGTGCCTGCAGATAATCTCATTTGAACCACAAACAATCGTTCTGGGGCCACCAATATTCCAGTCACGCCCCCCCCCCCCCAATTTACCTCCCAGTCAGTGCCGCTCGTTTAACGCCCACAGGTAATACTCGACTCATGATGACGGAAGGTCACGGTTCACAATGCTACTATTAATGACATGCGGTATGTGTGGTCCAACAACAGCAAAAGCACCTGGAGCATGGTGATTGTGATGCTGTCAGCACCGCACACGCGTGACGATCCGCCAACAACACCGACACACAACGAACGCTTGTTCAATGGTATCATCCTGCCATCTAGCGAGAAATAGTGTCACTTATGCTTCAACGTTCAATCTCATGATATCCACTGTCTTTCCCTTGCGACAATACCCAGACTGTGCTGCTACCTAGCGATAGCTAACTGAACTTACGCTTCTTGGAAATTAATATAGAGTGTAGATCTTGTGAATATTTTATCCGAGTAGATCTTGTGAACACTTTCTCCGAGTAGGTTCTCTGAACAATCCGAATCGAGAGTAGATATTCTAAACATTCCGGGCCAAGAGTCGATCCTCTGAACATTCAGTCCCGGGAGTAGATCTTGTAAGCATTTACAGCTTTCAGTAGATCCTCTGATTTACAGATTTGTAGATCGTCTGAACATTCCGACCTGAGAGTAAATCTTGTGGAAAAAAATATCCTGAAGATAGATCCTGTGAACACTTTCGTCTTCGAGTAGATCATCTGAACAATTCAGTCCTGGGAGTAGATCTTGTGAACATTTCCTCGTCCAAGTAGGTCTTGTGAGTATAGACATTCTGAAAGTAGATCTTTGAAAATAGATCTTCTGAACGTAGATCATCTGAAAATAGATCTTCTGAACGTAGATCTTAAGAGCCTCACCCGATCGCGTCACCCGCTGGGGGCGTGGGGTGTTGAGGTGCGGCACAGGTGTCGGTGGCCGGCGATACAGACGCCAACCTCACCGAGCGCTGGGCGGAGGCGGCTTGGGCGGTACGATTGGCTTCGTGTTGCCGTGCCACATCAAAGCAGAAAGCCGCCAGTTGGCGATAATAGTAGGCGCGCAATTGAATGCAAGATGGATAATGATCAATGCCCAAATACCCTTGTCTCGGTCAGGTAAAAACGCGCCTGTGCAGTTCCACGTAGGGTGTTTCCTCAACGATCGCTGTCGCGCACCGTTGATGGCTCTTGCGTTTTGCTCCAGCTGGTGTCAGGATCGTCTCATTGAAGTGATGCTGTCGCCGGTTGTGTAGCTGCTCTGGACGGCTGATTGCGTCGAAATCGAAGTCTGAGGAAACCAGCATTCGGGGTGTAAATTTGTAACCGACTCTTGCGCACCATCACTCGCTCCATGTGTCCGGCCCGCAGTGCCTGGCGCTCCACGTGTCCGGCTCGGGTGTATGACCCGCCATGTGTCCGGCTCGCGGCGTATGGCGCCCCATGTGTCCGGCTTGCGATGTATGGCGCTCCACGTGTCCGGCTCGCGATGTATGGCGCTCACTACCAGGAAGCAGCCGGCGGCCGCATGCCTCACGATTCACATGCAAATGGTTCGTTACGATTGTGCAGCGTGTCGGTGTGCGGGATAAGCGGGCGGCGGAGGGTCGGCAGGCACGCGAGTCTGGCGTGCCAGGCGTACTCCGGTGTGTACTACCGGCCAGTGCGGCTCGGCGCCGGGCTGGCCGGTTAAGCTGGCGGGGCCTCCCGCCCCGCGCGCCAGATTACAACGGGAGCCGCGCCGGCGGCCGTGCTGCGGTCGCGGCCCGGCCCTGACGGCGGCTTGTCCCTCCCCACTCCCCCTCCCCGCCCCCGCCTTGGCGCCGGGCGGCGCCTCAGCCGTCATCCCGGCTGCGAACACCGCCGGCCGGGCGGCGCTCGGACGAGTCGCCGGCCCGCGGCTGGGCGATTGTCGGGGTCGCCTCTACCCGGTCGGCCGATGGTCCGGTGTTACCCGCGTCACGTCTGGCATCGCCCCTGGTGTTCCGGTCTTCACAACACCGGCCGTTTTTGGCGCCCCGCCGCCGTCGCATCGCACGTCAATCGGGTGTTGTGGTCCTCGCGCGGACACTCCGCACCCTGCCCCTGCTGCCGTCACGGAAACAGCCGCCTTATCACCACGGTCCTGATCTCCGCATAGGTCCGCCCGTCAGCACACTTTGCTGAGCCTACCATTATGACGATGGCCGTTCGCTGAGCCTGGCATTACGCCGTTGAGCCTAACATTTTCGTTGCTGACCCTGCCATGACGTTGCTGAGCCTAACAGTAAGACGCCGACCGCTGAGCCTGACATTGTGATGCAGGTCGTTTCCTGGGCCTAACTGTATATATTTATATAAAATATATTGATTATATTAGTTATTGGATGACATGTGAAATTCAGTGAACCAAACGGAATCATACCGAAATTTCAACTTCCTCGGTAATTGTCAAATCGAAATGACTATGAACGACACGAAGAAAGGTAATTGCTGGTAAATTGCTATTTACCAGCTATTTGGCCGCCACTGCTAGTTTGGTAGATAATGTTATCGGTGACGTATTACATAATATAATGGGAAGTAATCCGGTCATTTCGTAAACGGCTTAACCATGTAATTTGACCACTGCTGGTAAATTACCCTCTTGGTGGTTGGATAAACTGGCACTGGCGTTCGTGAATTACACCCACACACATTGGTCATTGCCCCTCCAACTGTCACGTTTCCGACTTATCAAAGGGTGCCGCTGTCACCGCATCAGTAAATACCCGGCCTCCCTGTCACCCAGCTGGTAATTACCTGTCGCCGTTGTCACCACGCCAGGTCGTCACTCGTCGCCGCGGCGGTGTCGGGTCGAGCAGGTGTGGGCGAGGCCCAGCACGGCTGCAGCGACTCGACCAGGTGGACCGTTAGACGTGACGATACACACCCGGGCCGGCGATACTCCGCTGACGCAATAGCAGTGCCGGTCCGGCCGGTCAGACCGGCGCGGCGACGCCCTCTGCACAGGAGAGCACGTGACAAGGGCGGCGGGTCTGCCGAGATGGGCAGTTCCTCACAGTCTCGGTGTCCCGCACTGTCATGGAGTCCCGCACAGTCCCGGTGTCCCGCACAGTGCCGGTGTCCCACACAGCCCCGACGTTTCGCACTGTCGTGGTGTCCCGCACAGTCCTGGTGTTTCACACTCATGGTGTCCCGTACAGTCCCGATATTCCGCACTGTCATGGTGTCCCGCACAGTCCCGGTGTCCCGCACAGTCCCGGTGTCCCATACAATCCAGGTGTCCCGCACAGCCCTGACGTTTCGCACTGTCGTGGTGTCCCGCACAGTCCCGATGTTCCACACTCACGGTGTCCCGTACAGTCCCGGTGTCCCGCACAGTCCCGGTGCTGCGCAGTGTACGAGTGCGGGACCTTTTCAGACAACCATTCATAAAACACGGCGGTTGCTTATGTGGCTCACTTGCCTCCCTCCCTCCAGATGCATCCCCGGTATCCTGAGCTGTCATCACGGGGATCGATGGCCACGGGCATCGGTCACGAGCGGCAGAGACGCCCTAAGGGAAACCGGCTCTCGAATTTTCCGATCTGAATCGTGCTTGCTGAATATCATACTGTCACTTACTTTTGATGGACACTGAGATAGCGTCTTCGACATTCTGAGACGACCGGTTTAAATCCCGATGTCTTCCGGGTTTGCGACATTATCGGACGAGGCGTGTTGAGTGGATACGGACAGACGGCAACGGGCATAATCTGTCGCAAATATTCAGCCTCGAAAATACCGATGTAATTCTTCGCAGCTGTCCGCGCTCACAGCTGACCTCCAGAGTGACGTCAGCGATACCCTCACCACATAGAGCACACAGTAGGCGACCCGTCCCGTCCCCTGCCCCTTCCTCCAGATCGCCCACTGTGTGCTCCGCGGCGTTCCGGCTCCACACTGTGTCGCTGCCAGAGCTGTCACCAGCTGAAGGAAGCATAGGCAGTTACCGCGCGGTGGGACTGGACGGTGAATTCCGATTCCGACGGTCCGGCATTGACCTGTTCGATTGCTGCTGCTGCAGCTGCGTCTGGCGAACCTTCCTTCCACTCGTCTCCGGTGTCGGTCCCGAGCGTCTGGAGAACAGTCTGTGTTCTGCAGGCAGTGAAGAACACAGTCTGGTGATCTCGCCGTCGTCGGAAGCAGTAGGCCCGTCACTCTGTTGTCTGTCCTGTGCTCTTGTACGGAATGGTATATGGTGAACTCTCCCCATCTATGCACAAACACTGTCTGACTAACCCAGCTCAGTGGGGATTCAAGTCCAACCACTGTACGAGGATGCGTTGGCCGATGTTCTCGAGCGGCTGCCTGACGGCAACGACAATGGGAACTTGTGTCGCAAACTGTGATCGATTTGTCGAAGGCATTGGACAGCATCCTCCGGACCACACTGAGCTGGCATGGCGTGAACTGCCGTGGCTCCACAGCTACCTCGACGAGCGGAGAGAGCCCAATGGTCGATGGCTGTACGACAGTTCTGCCGTTGACAGGTGACGTCCGACTGGGATCGATTCCCGGCCCAATTATCGTCGCCCTTTTCGTAAATGACCTTCCAAGTGCCGCGACGCACTGCTACGTACGTCATCCTGTAGCTACGTACGTCATCCTGTACGCTGACGACACGCAGCTGTTATATTTACTTGTTTCCTGGCCAACAAAATCGCAGTGCGTTGCAATTGAGGATCGAAGAGAGGGCGCTGCATGACCGATGCAGTCGATGCGCCCCTAAACTCCAATAACCAACCAGGATCGAAGAGAACAGGTCCCAGCTTGAGGAATGGTTTAGGACTTGCTGACAATGCTGCGGTGGGGAGCGCGGAGCGGGCTGAGGAGGGCAGGGTGGGGGCGGTGGGAATGCCGCGGCGAGCTGTGTGGGACGGCCGGGATGCAGCAGCGACACGGCACCGTTACTCGGGACGTGCAGCGGCGCACCGGCAGGCCGACGCACGTGACCGACCTTGGCGCGGAGCGACTGCACGCGCGCGTGCCGTAATGTCAATGACGGGTGGCGCCACACCGCCGGCCGCCGGTCCCGTACCCGGATGGAGTGGCGGCGACGGTCAAGGTCAGGGTCGCCAGGGTCAGCCGCGCCGCCGCCGCCGCCGCCGCCGCCGCCGCATCTAGTTAAACCAGCCAGCCGACACGTGGTCACGTGACCGCCGCAGCCGGTACGACACGTGGTCACGTGACCGCCGGCGCCGGCACGACACGTGGTCACGTGACCGCCGGCGCCGGCACGACACGTGGTCACGTGACCGCCGGCGCCGGCACGACACGTGACGCCGAGCCTGACGAGGAGGCACGGAGCTGGATCCAGGGGTGGGGGTTTATGCCTGATCGGCCGACGTCTGATGGTGCGCGAGGTCGCTGGGCAGCATTCCGGCAAGAATCGTGCTGGCATCGGAGCAAAATGGCTGGACGGTGTGGTGGAAATTGGAGGAAGAGACGAGGAGCTGAGGGCGAGGAACGTTTACCGTCAGGGAGTGCAACACTGCATGTGGTTGGTGCAATGTGACTCAGGACAGTACACGCTACCGGTATTTCGCTTTATCAAACTGCATGGTGCTCACACACAAGCGGTTCAGTATTCGCACTTTCAGCATTTGCATATTGAAATGCAATGATCGCCTGTTACGACTTTCAAATGGTCTATTGCTTGCCTTACTTATTTGCATACGCGACATTCGAGGTGTTCTCACCTGCCACTCACATGCACCCGCCTCAGCAGCTCATACAACTCTCTCGATCTAACTCTTGGCACTCGTTCCTCCCCTCCCCACCCCACCTGACCCTGCTGGGAGAGATGTTCCGTCGTGCCGACATTTGGATATCAGGCTGCAGGAGCATCTGGCGACAAGTCACACGAGATTGGAGATACGACGAATTGCAGCGCTACTCCCGGATACACTTATACCGTACAATCGCACCCTATACCAATGTGATGGCCGGTTGGGAATCTGTTGGACGTGACTCGTATGTCTGGCGAATTTGCAACATAAAATATTCGGCTTAGATCATTGTAAGGAAGTTAAGCACCTGCCTCGCCTATGTTTGCGGGAAAAAGCACTGTCTGCATCCAGGATTGACATATTACCACGTCATTTCTGCATTCGCCGCAAAGTGGGCTTGCCGACCATGTGGTTAAGCGATCAGTCAAAAAGTAATTCCATTCCTTGTATATGCAGCCGGGCGTTGTATTCTCAATGCCACTGCTGCACCTGTTGCATTAACGAGTTAAGAGCTAACCAGTTCGATGTTTTAATTTGGCGTGCCTTCTGGCACGAGCGACTGGTACCTTTTGTTTTTGCAGCACAGCACAAAGTAGCAACGTTACGGGAAATACACGAAATCATAGATGCAGCTTTAAATGGAAGATGATATGCATCAACATCAACATCAATCATTCCAATATATATAGCATGAAGCTCTAATATTCTCTGAGCGTCCAAGGCATAGGTTATTGTGCGGGCATTGCATTAAAGCGTCATTACATAAGGCCTCCATGACTGAGAAGCCCTTCTTAAACTAGCTGAAGTGAACATTTAATTTGACACGTACACATACACAGACACATGTACGCACGCACGCACGCACGCACGCACGCACGCACGCACGCACGCACGCACGCACGCACGCACGCACGCACGCACGCACGCACGCACGCACGCACGCACGAACGCACGCACGAACGCACGCATACACGCACTCAAACACTCACGTACGCACGCACGCACGCGCGCACGCACGCACGCACGCACGCACGCATGCATGCATGCACGCACCCACACACACACACACACACACACACACACACACACACACACACACACACACACACACACACACACACACACACACACACACACACACACACACACCTAGCCTAATCCGCTCAATTCACCAGTTCATAGTCTTAGGAAGTTGTTATATTATCGCGCGTCTATTATCATTCAGCAGCGCGCCATATAGATATATGGTTATATTCTCATGAAGACCGCTATTAAAAGCCAGTCACTGATTTATGTTTATATGTTCCACCTGAAGACTGCTATTAGTAGCGGTCACTGATATGTGGTTATATACTCCGCCTGAACTGTCATCAGTAATGGGCCACTGACCTTTCTAGCTTTCAGCCAACCGGAACGAGAGATGCTCAGACACCTCCTTCCCCTCCCCCCGAAAGAACTGTTGGCGGTCGTGGGCAACAGGCACGCGCGGCACTCCGAAATTTACAATGCCCCCTTTTTGCATTCCTTGCGTATCTTCTTGCGTATCGGACGCATGGTGTTCCCTCACATGTATCACTCGAGGAGCTAGCGTGCAGCTTGCAGCAGATGGGTCTCTCTGTGTTGGAAGAAGATGGCTAATGCTTGTTATTGGTGGCAAAACATATGCGGCGTATCCTAACCTTAAAAGCGTATGCCGAAGTTCGTAAGAAAGGTAATGATGGAAATGCCTGCAAAAGACATACTATTGATTTTATTTGCGGAGAACATTAGCGCGAGACGGCTAAATGTATGCAGCAACGTTGCCATGTTGCATCTTAATTGGCGTTAAAAGTGCACGATTACAGCTTGCATCTATCTAAATTATCCTTGCATCTATCTGCATCTATCTAAAATATCAGCAAACCAGGGCAATGCATTGCCCTGGTTTGCTGGAATGGTGCTTGATAATTATGAAGTATAGAGTGATGATAGAGATTGCATTTTATAACCAGGCCATTTTTCGTCCTCCCTACACGGTTTTAGATCATTCTGAAAGCTTTGCATTTTGCTTTTTTGAAGTGCTAGAGGTCGACAATGAGTCACAGTATGATGACAGAACTACAACAGCATGCCAAAGATAATGATCCTGCACTGGACTGACTAGTGCTGATTTGTTCCGTACTAGCCCCGAATTCCCTGAACAACCTCGCACTGGTGCAAGCAGGTATTCGGAACCTGTTTTTGTTACAAGATAGCGGAAGACTGTCACTCGCGCATGGGATATGGGTGGGATGTGTGGCATGTTTTCACAGCGTGGCAGCAATGCAGTATCGAAGACAGCTCCGGTGTGTGCGAGACTGTACGGCGCCATGATGTGACGGGTTACGGTGTGTGCGAGACTGTACGGCGGCAGGATGTGATGGGTTACGGTGTGCGCGAGACTGTACGCCGGCAGATGTAATGGGTTACGGTGTGTGCGAGACTGTACGGCGGCAGGATGTGATGGGTTACGGTGTGTGCGAGACTGTACGGCGGCAGGATGTGACGGGTTACGGTGTGCGCGAGACTGTACGGCGCCAGGATGCGAGGGGTTGCGCTGTGTGCGAGACTGTCGTCCGTTTTATTTCAACATCGTGTTCTGTGTCATTGCCACTCATAGCCGGCTTGGATGTATGCGTTCACTTTATGAAATGGGAGGTTTTTGACACTGCTTGATCTGCCGTCACGTGGTCTGACCTGACCTGACATGACCTGACCAGGCCTAACATGTCTCCACAGCTGGTGTTACAGTGAGACCACCTGTCTGGGCCAGCTGGTGCTGACCTTGTCGATCTGCTCATCCCCAGCGTCATGGACGATGCCACGGAGGATCACATGTCTATGTCAGCGGCCAACGACCCGGTCTGACCTGACCCCTCCCCGCAGCCCGTGTCGCGGGAGGAGGACCACCCGTCGCGGCCCGAGCTGCACGTGGTCCACTTCGCCACCACGCCCGTCATGTCCAGCTACCTGATCGCCTGCGTGGTCGGCGAGTTCGACCACATCGAGAGCACGGCCGAGGGCGGCGTGCGGATCCGCGTCTACACGCCGCTCGGCAAGGGCGAGCAGGTGAGAGGCCGGCGGCGCCCGCCGCGCCGCGGGACCGCCGGCTGGCCAGCTGGGGCCGCGGCTCTCGTGTGATAGGCGCGCGTGCGGCCGATGGCGAGATCGACTGTGCTTGTGTTGGATGACGATGTCGCCAGAGTCGGCGGACACGTTGGGCGGTGCTTCCTCTTATGGGCGAAAGCGGCCCGTGCGCTGTCGGCCCAGTGCGGTCCTGTCGTGTCGGCGGCAGGGCGGGGAGCATTCATAGCGTGCAAGGTTCACAACGTCCAAAATTCATGACTCGCCATAAACAGTCGCCTTGCGACGGCGCGGGCTTTGTCGTGCGGTCAGAACGATGCGGCCGGTATGGATGCAGTTTCCCGGATCCGTTCTCGTGCTCAGGCGCGGATCCAATCCCAACGCCCGACGTGCTCGGACTCGGATCCGATTCGACGCACTGCTTTCGCATCCCAAGATGTCATGCGGATTGTAGATCGACATGCAGATCTGTAGATCCGTAGATCCGTAGGTCCTGCAGGCCATATAGGCCAAGATCCGTAGATCACGACTAGAACTGAACAATAATTGTAGTCTCACTTGAAGGAAATCAGCAGTTTTGCGCTGTATGATCCATCTGCGAAATGTCGGCTCTTGTCCACTTGTCGGCCGTCTTCTAGTCTTCAGGAGATCTTCAGCCAATTATTATATAAGGAAAGATAATTAGCCGGCGATGTCCAAAGACAAACTATCGTATGTGGATGATGATGTGCACGGTGCTGGCTTTCGGAAGCGAGCTTTGTGCTCGTGACTTGTTCTTGTTCGTGAACATTCATAGCTTTTTACACAAGCTTTAATTAGCCATTCACTTGTCGAATGTCACGCCAATAGATGTTTGCACGGTATTTTTCGAACGGGTCTGACGCAATGGAGGCGCGGCAAACAGCCACTGGGTAAATGACGTTTACGAAGCCAGGATCGGGAAAGCCAGGATTCCTTTGATCATGTGTACCAGGGCACTGGATGGCTGATGACAGTCGACCACTCCTCTCGCGCCGTCTTCGGTATCGGCCCACACTGCCCCTACGTGATTCCGCCGCGCTGTGGTGCTGGATATCTGGTGACTGGCTACCTGACGGTGTATTGCATTGACGTTTGGTTGTTTCAGGGTCGGTTCGCGCTGGACTGCGCCACCAAAATCTTGCCATACTACAAGGAGTACTTCGGTACCGCGTACCCGCTGCCCAAGATGGATCTCATCGCCATTCCAGACTTCGCGTCCGGTGAGAACATCGGCAGGTCATTCAGAGCAAGCACCTCCAGTAGTGCCGAGGCCCGACTATTGTTCAACAGCAGAAGATCCTTCAGAGCAGGGACCGTTACCGTGCGAGGCCCGAATATTGTCCACAGCATGAGACACTTCAGAGCAGGGACCTCCTGCCATCCTCAGGCACGAATATTGTCCAACTCTGTCGAACACCCACTGCCCTGTCCCGAACACACGCTGCTCTGTCCCGAACACCCGCTGCCCTGTCCCGAACACCCGCTGCTCTGTCCCGAACACCCGCTGCTCTGTCCCGAACACCCGCTGCTCTGTCCCGAACACCCGCTGCCCTGCCCCGAACACATGCTGCTCTGTCCCGAACACCCGCCGCCCTGTCCCGAACACACGCTGCTCTGTACCGAACACCCGCTGCCCTGTCCCGAACACCCGCTGCTCTGTCCCGAACACCCGCTGCTCTGTCTCGAACACCCGCTACTTTGTCCCGAACACCCGCTGCCCTGTCCCGAACACCCGCTGCCCTGTCCGGAACACCCGCTGCCCTGTCCCGAACACACGCTGCTCTGTCCCGAACACCCGCTGCCCTGTCCCGAACACACGCTGCTCTGTCCCGAACACCCGCTGCTCTGTTCCGAACACACGCTGCTCTGTCCCGAACACCCGCTGCCCTGTCCCGAACACCCGCTGCTCTGTTCCGAACACACGCTGCTCTGTCCCGAACACCCGCTGCTCTGTCCGATCAATCATAGCCATAACGCACCTCAAATACTGTCGCACCTCATTCGTAGATTGGGCCACGCCACGCCCCAGACTTAGTCATGCCCCGCTCCGTACATGTGCACACCTCGGTCTCCCGCGCCACACCCCGCTCTAGACTTTTACACACCCCTGTCCATAACATCACGCCCCGCTCCAAACGTGTGCACACACCCGTCCCTAGCATCACGCCCCGTCCCTGGCATTACGCCCCGTCCCTGGCATCACGCCCCGCTCCAGACGTGCACACCGCCCCGCCCCAGACCTCACGCCCCTAGCCAAGCACACGTCCGCAGCGTCCCAAGCGTGCACGTCCCGCCCCCAAGCACGGTCTCGGCGCGCCGCCGCGTGATGGCGTTGTGGCGGGCGCCGCGCAGTGCCCGCTGTCGACAGGTGGGGTGCGTCGCCGGAATTCCGCGCCATCCAGCATGCCGCGAGTGCAGCGAGGGGCGGGTCGGTATGGAGTGGAGTTGCGGCGCCTTGTGGCGGTGCCTATGATCTATAGGCTTTATGATTGCCGTGGCCCCAAAGCCTAACTAACTAACTAACTGCGGCGGTGCCGTGCTCCGTGCAGACGACGCCGATCGGTGACATCGGTCGCTGATTCATAGAGAAGCCCACAGGACTCGTGTGCGGCAGCCGTCCGGCTCCGGCGGAGCCGCCTGCCGTCACCGGCGCCGCTGGCCTCGCACGTGCCTGCGGTGGGGAGCCGAGCGTTTGCGGTGCTGTGGCTTTTGGTCTGATGGCGGTCGGATGAGGCCGACAATGCTCCCGACCAGCTGGTTTGGCCGGTTTTCCTCGTGTCGGGCCCGACCGGTTTTCCTCCGGTAGTGGCCGAACGAAGGCGCCTGTTTCCTCCTTTGTGGCCGGGTGAGGCCGGTTTTGCAGCTGGGCGGTGGTGAGGCGAAATGATGCCGGTCTTGCTCGTGGTTGTACGTAGGTGTAGCAGGTGGTTGGAACAGGTTTGCTGGTGATCCAACCTGCAAAAAGGCATACCCGACTGCCAGCCACTTTTGGTTAGTGTCTGCTACAGGTGCTGCATATCGCACTTGTGCATCCGGAATTGCCTGTGTGCAGTCGTTTTGTACCAGCGTGCTAGTAGTGTTGCAGCAGTACACGATAGCATGGCGATACGATCGTCTACGTCCACGAGTGGATGTCCGGGCCTGGGATTTGTTGAGTTGCGCGCAGTTTCGCCATTCATGACTTATTGATGTAATTCGTTGGCACTTCATAAAGACTCACTGAACAGAAGCTGAATATACAGCACGCGCAAGTGAAAAGCTAGCTCCATTACGTCAAGCACGTTGAATCCCGATAGCTGCGTACGCCTTCCGTGTGTCGGCCTGCATCGTGTGGTCGCACATCGCCCTCGAATCGGAGCGATGTCCAGTCGCCACCTGCACCTCTGCTCGTGCCAGCAACTGGTGCCAAAACATCCGACACCACCAGCTCGTTCGTGGCTGAAGCCGACGCGCGGTGTGTCGAACACCACCGAGTGGACGAGTAGTCTCGTTGCCCGTCTGGCAATCGAAAGATTGTGGGCTTGAGTCTCACCTGTCACTATTCTTCGACCGCGACCAATCGGCGTGAGAGATTGGCGACGCTACGTGACTCAGTGGTCGACGTGTCGTAAAACCAGTAACCACCGGTGCGGCACCGCCGCGGGGTCGCCGACGGCGCACCGCTGCGCGCCGCGGGCGGCGGGCTGCAGACGGCGCGGCGTGTCGTACGCTCCAGCCCGGCCGGTGCCACTCGTCAGACAACCCGTGTGTCTTACGCGCAGCGCGCTAACGGTGCGGCTCGATCGGCGGAGATAGCCGGCCGCCGGCTCGGCCGTGCAGCTGGTCGAGGTCACTCTCCGCAGACGAGTAGTGCCGCGACGTCTACAGTCGGTGCGCCGTCCGGCCGCCTCTCGCCCGCCAGGTGTGCAGCCGCAGGCGCTGTCCAGGCAGGGTCATCACGTGTCGACCTGTAGCTGTGCTCCCAACTGGTGAAGATTTTGTCGGCGAGGAAATGGCGCGATTATTAAGTCACGCTCGCAGAAGCGATGGGTAACTGTGATCAGAGATTTACGGCGAGAAGCTCTGGATGTGGGTGCCTGAGTGTGCCGTGTTTTCGCTCGGCTGCTTTACTGCCAGGCATTTGTTTGGATGCTAAATAGGACACATCTGATCGATGCGTCCTGAAACCTAAATGCGCTGTATAACCTCTGCAGTTGATGCGCCCCAAAACCCCAATAACAACAACTAAAACCTCAATAATCAACCTTATAAAGGTATTGCTGGGGACCTGCTGGCGTACGTATAGCTGAGGAACTGTCGAAGTGGCTCTAGCTAAGCAACTGTCGGCGTAGCTCCAACACTGCCGCTGCAGTTATAGCCAACAAACTGTTGCTATAGGTGTGACTGATAAACTGTCGGTGTAGATATAACTGAATAACTACTGGTGCAGATTCAGAGCTACCCTAAGAACTGTTGGCGCAATTGCAGCTGACAAATTGCTGGCGCAAACGTAACCGAGGAACCGTTAGTCCACATACAAAACTCAATATACGAGACAGTTGATTTGAATCCCGACGTGACCGTCTGCGATGTCCGTTCCGCGCAGGTGCCATGGAGAACTGGGGTCTGGTCACGTTCCGGGAGACGTGCATCCTGGTGGACCCGGTCAACACGTCGACGGCGCGCCGACAGTTCTGCGCACAGGTACGCCGCGCGTCCGCCCGTCCGCCGGCGAGCCGCCGCCCGCCGCCGCGGGGCTGGGCTCGTCGACGTCTACCCTGCACGGTGTTTGTTTGTTGTTTGTTTATCGGGTGGTTCTCGACGCACTGTACGCATGACCACGGCTAGTGACGCCGCCCGCACTGTTTCGCCGGTGAGCCGCGGAATTGGGAAATGTTCCGAGTGGTGCTGGTGTTGAACCCGGGACCTTTGGTGCCCAGTGTTAGTCCTTAGCCACTCGGCCATCCCCGCCACGGGCACAGTGTGACCGGGCGCAGTGACCGATGCTGGACGTGGGCCGCCGCGCCGCAGACGGATCGCGTGCGCTGCGGTGTGGGATTAGTTGTAGTCTTGGCGCGATGTTCGCACTAATCGCTGCACGAACGTGTCGGCCACCACGTCCGCGTACTGGTGCCGTTGCTCGGTTGATATCTCTCGGTAGCTGATTTTTGCAATGGTCTGGATTGCCGAACACCTGTGGAGATTAATCGCCGAAGCATGCAGCGTTGTGAGTAGTCTGTGCATGGCTGGTCGGCAGGTGGTGGGACACGAGCTGGCCCACATGTGGTTCGGCAACCTGGTCACCATGGAGTGGTGGACGCACCTCTGGCTGAACGAAGGCTACGCCGAGTTCGCCATGTACCTCAGCACCGACTACCTCTTCCCGCACTACAAAATCTGGATGCAGTTCGTCTCCGAGTGCTACATGGGCGCTTTGGCAACCGACTCCCTCAGGTGAGGGCGGCTCAGATCAGGTCATGCTTCCTGCGGGAGTTCAGTCTGCTTCGTGGCTGAGGCGATTTCAGCTCTGATGATTGGGTCAAATCAGGTCAGGTCAGATCAGGATTGTTGCATTGATGGGGTCGGGTCACAATCTGCCAGAAATCAGCGGTAATTTTGACTCTGTGAAATGACGGATTAAATCGGGCAACGGGGACGCACAGTAACAATAAGTGGTCAAAAACCAACGGGACTGTCATCATGCTACCGATCCAGGTGGTACTCTAGGGGTAGATTCCAAACGTCTCACAATCGAAAAAAGGGTCCTCGGTGTTGGAAGCTCTCACAGTGCAGTCTCTTTTCGCAAACCTGTCAGGGCGAAGTTTTTTAAATGATCAGATCTTCGACATACGCGATTGAAGTGATTCATTCTGGCAATATATTCAGGTACCAATCGGGCGATAAGATTTCAGTCGATTAATACAAAACAACATAAAACCGTTTGCGCTAAATGATCCATTTTATGGTCGAAGCGCCCAAAACCCAAATAACTCATTTTGACTCCGTGTCGTAATAATCGGTTCCTTCTAAAAGAAGTTGTGTGTTGTTCTCCTCTGTCTCTTTTTTCCCTGGGACCAATCGGGGTGAGAGACTGGCGACATAACGCGATGTGTGGTAAAACCAAAACCAAGAAGCCAGACCGGATTAATCGGACCAGTTGTCTCAGGATTATAACCACAATAATGATGATATGTAGTTGTGGAATGTCATAGACGACGGCAGATAAGTGTGGAATAGGCCAACTAAGTAATGGGTACAAATTTGGATATCCAGCGTCCGTGTAATTCATTTTGAGCCACCAGCCATACCGGGATGTTGAGCTTCGTTCTATGGGATTGATATGAGAATTCGAAGTACTAATGACAATGACTACCACTGATAGTAATGTTTCTTTTAATCCTAATTAATTATGTTGTCATAGTTTCTAATTCACCGTGAGGGTAGAAGGATGAGATGGTCTTCGTGAACGTTGGCTTACGCCACACACGATCATCTGCGCCTCCCCTCCCTCGTTATTTACATCTCCTATCCTTTATGTTCACAAGGACCTGAGCGCCGTAAGAATACCTGTGGGACACCGCTTGCAGAAGCATTGCCGACATCCCTTTTTTCATTTCGTTCATTGTCTTCAACTTATCTATTTGAACCTTGGACCGCGAATTCAATTGTGATTTGTAACTGCCAAGATCACGGAATACTTCAAACGTAGCGCGCCGATTTGTCGTGAGGTCTGCCAGCGAGTTGAGCCTGCACCTGATGACCTCTCGGCTGGCCAGTGGAGCTGTGCCTGCACCTCATGGCCTCTGGGCCGAACAGTGGAGCTGTGTCTGCACCTCATGACCCCTCGGTCGGTCAGCGGAGCTGTGTCTGCACCTGATGACCTCTCGGCCGGCTACTGGAGCTGTGTCTGCACCTGATGACCTCTCGGTCGGTCAGTGGAGCTGAGTGCACCTGGTCACCTCTCGGCCGGCCAGTGGAGCTGTGTGCACCTGATGACCTCTCGGTCGGTCAGTGGCTGTGCCTATCCTCTCGACTGGCCAGTGACTGAGTCTGCACCTGGACCCGGGAGCTGTGTGCACCTGATGACCTCTCGGGCGGCCAGTGGAGCTGTGTCTGCACCTGATGACCCCTCGGCCGGCCAGTGGAGCTGTGTCCGCACCTGATGACCTCTCGGCCGGCCAGTGTAGCTGAGTCTGCACCTGATACCTCCCTCACTCTGCGGGTGAGCTGTCCTGTCACCTCTCGACCTGATGACCTCTCAGGGCTGAGTGCACCTGGTCACCTCTCGGGCGGCCAGTGGAGCTGTGTCTGCACCTGATGACCCCTCGGCCGGTCAGTGGAGCTGTGTCCGCACCTGATGACCTCTCGACTGGCCAGTGGAGCTGGTTGCACCTGATGACCTCTCGGGCGGCCAGTGGAGCTGTGTGCACCTGCCCCAGTGGCACCTGCTCCTTCGGTCGGCCAGTGGAGCTGAGTCTGCACCTGGTCACCTCTCGGGCGGGGAGCTGGGTCTGCACCTGGTCACCTCTTGGCCAGGGAGCTGAGTCTGCACCTGGTCACCTCTTGGCCGGGGAGCTGAGTCTGCACCTGGTAACCTCTCGGCCGGGGAGCTGAGTCTGCATCTGATCACCTCTCGGGACTAACCGGCGGAGGCGGTGCGCCCGGCAGCATTTCGTACTCAGCTGTGTTTGATCAGCTGTCGGGCCAGTTATTTATTGGCTGACCACCAGACCAGATCAGCTGGCGATAAGTCACGACACATCGATATCGTGCATCGACCGAATGCGGTGTCCACACTCCAAATAAACATGGACGAGTCGCAGCGTCCTTGCGGAACAAGTCGGCCTCGTGATGAATGGAATGCTGCCAGTGTTTTATCAGCGTTTTTGCCGATACGTCCGATTGCGTTCGGTTTCGGCAGGTGGACAGTAAACGTGATTTAACCGCCCCCAGTACGATATCCTGGTTGAGGAGGTGGGCAGTAAGTATGACTTAGCCAACTGCCCCCGACCCGATAGCCCTGCTGGAGAGGTGGGCAGTAGACTTAGCCGGCCGCTCTCACTCCGATAGCCAGGCTGTGGAGGCGGACAGTAGACGTGACTTAGCGGACCACACCCGGCCCGATATCCCACATGGGGAGGTGAAAAATACACGTACTTAGCGGACCGCTCCCAGTCCGATAGCCCAGCTGGAAAGGTGAGCGGTAGAAGTGACTCAACCGACCGCGCCCGGTCCGATATCCAGGCCACGGCGACAGCGCCGGCAGTGTGCGCCTTGCATTGCCGGATATAGCTGACAACGGCCAGCGTTAGTTATGAGCGTCACTAGGCTACTCACGAACTGCGTGCTCTGCCCTGCTCGTGAGACAGGCTGCGGCTGCATGCTCGCGAGGCTGAAGAGGCGATGCCGCTCACGGACCGGTAACCGGAGCGCTCAGTCAAATAGGTTGTGGCAATCGACAGATGAACCCAGCCGTGTGTGCGTGGTGGAGCCAGAAATGCGGAGCGATGGAGTTTCGAGCAGCCAGTTTGCAGTGGAGTCCGTGCGGAGAAAACGGTGTTCGCCGGCCAGCAAAAGTTGTTCGTTTCAAGATCACCTTGAGCTAGTTCTGCTCTGAGTAACTGCTGGCGAAGTGAACACTGGTACCAACATTTCACCTCGGTGACCGTTAGACGCATTGTAAAGAGCGCGTGTTGTGCCGTCTGGTGACATAGTGACATATCCCGCACCGCTCGGCAGGACCTCGCACCCGATTGAGGTGCCCGTGAGCAACCCATCGGAGGTGGACGAGATCTTCGACGGCATCAGCTACGACAAGGGCGCCTGTGTGATCCGCATGCTGCACGACTTCCTGGGCCATCAGGTGAGTCGCCGCTGTCCGTTGCTCCTTGCTGCTCCACGCCGCTCCTCGCCACTCCCCGCTGCTCTTCGCCGTTATCCGCTGCTCTTCTCCGTTCTCCGCTGCTCTTCACTGCTCCGCGCTACTCCTCACCGCTCTCCGCTGCTCTTCGCCGTTTTCCGCTGCTCTTCACCGTGCTCTTCACCGCTCCCATACTCCCCCGCTCTTCGCTCTCTTCACGCTCCGACTCTTCGCCGCTCCCCGCTGCTCCCCGCTGCTCCCCGCTGCTCCTCGCCGCTCCTCGCTGCTCCTCACCGCTCCTCGCTGCTCCTGTTGCTCGCCGCCGCTTCTGTCGGCGCCCCCTGGGCCAGCTGAGATGGTGGTTTATTTGCCCAGGGGACGTTTTGCAGAAAATCTTAGAGGAGTAAAATGTGGTTGAATGCTGTTCTACGATATTGATTAAAGCAGTTCTCGTGCGTGATTGCATGAGGTTATGAATCTGTCTATATTTCTAACTTATCAGCACGCCCTTGGATTTGTTCCTTTGATTAGAGCGTCGTCCAGAGCAGCGGCTCCTGACATTTTCTCGGCCAATTCCACTCCCCTCATGGATCATGGTGTTTCTCTAATCCCAATGCCCTTACCTTCCTTTGTATTCATACCCATTTGAGAGCTTCAAGCTCCACTATGGAAGTAACCCCGTCCCCTGTCGGAATTAGCAACCGTTGGCCCGTGTACTGCTGTGCTCTGGTTGTTCACGTGGAGTCGCCGATCCAAGTGTGGCCACCTGCCGGCAGCGTCCGTCTGCCTGCGTTGGCGTGCCCCCTCCCCTAGGCCGACGGGCGTGACTCTGGCCGGCAGGACTTCCAGAAGGGCATGAAGCTGTACCTGCGCCGGCACCAGTTCGGCAACACGTTCACCGAGGACCTGTGGGCGGCGCTGCAGGAGGCGAGCGGCCGGCCGGTGGCGGCCGTCATGTCGTCGTGGACCCGCCTCACCGGCTACCCGGTGGTGCGCGTGGCCCAGCGGCACGACGGCACGACGCGCGTGCTCACCGTCTCCCAGCGGCGCTGTCTGGCCGACGGCAAACCGGACGGTGAGCGGCGCCCGCTGCTGCCACGCTGTGACAGTGTTAACATAGTCGTTTTTCGTTGGGTGTGAGATGTCGAAACGGGTGTAATAGGGTGTATAAATTTGCCCTGGAAGTACACTAATTGAAATATAGTTGCAGTCATTCAAGCTCCATTTGAGCCAATAGTGTACTCGTCGGTGCCTGTTTTTTGTTTGTTTAATTTTGGAGACATATAATGTACGGATACATATGTTAACGACATTGATGGTAATGCCATGTTATCAGCAGATTTCTGTGTCTGGAATTATGCCATAAGATGAGTATATAATTGATGTAATAGTGAACATAACCATGCTGTTATTTGGGTTTAGGGACGCATCAACCGCATATGTTATCCAGGGCCCAGCACATAGGCATGCTACTTACATGCTAAATACTCTTAGGAACAAGTCATATAGACTTCATAAGCACACATCAACAAGCAAGATGTCGATGCGTCCTAGGAAAGGATGCATATTCAGTGCTCAACAAGTGTATCCTACTTTTAGCGTATTCCAAGAGTATTCCACTCTACTTCACGAATAATTTATCACTGCGTTGCGACGTGACATCTCGCCGGGCTTTGTGGCACCGGTGTTGTGACACTGTAACACCGTCGAACTTTGTGTCACTGGGACATGCACTGTAACGCTCTGACGGAGTTTGTGATCCTGACGTGAGCTGTGACACTGGGCCTGACTTTGTGATACTGTGACGTGACACAATGACACTCCGTCAGATTGTGTGACACTGATGTGACGCTGTGACATCCCTTTGGGCTTTGTGACACTGAGGCTCTGGCGGACTTGCGACACTGTGACGTGACACTGTGGCACTCGGCCGCAATTTGTGACACTGCGGCCGTGACACTCCGCCAGGAAGTGTGATACTGTGGCGTGACACTGACACTCCGCCGGGCGTTGTGACGCTTGGATGGCGGAAAAGCTAAGCGTTACTGTGAGCTGGGGTGGCCTCCGTGTTCAAACGTTGGCGACAGACAAGGGTGCTGTGGGAGTGGTTGGGACGTTGGCGTATCAGACGCTGGAACGCTTGGTCATGTTTCCGGCGCTGAGTAGGTTGGATGAGAGCTGGTAGTAGGATGGCCAGAGTGCAGTGGTCGAAGCTCTGCCGCCAGAGTTTCCACAAGACGCGCTTATCCAGGCGACGGAGTAGGTTAGGCAGACTACTATATCGTGTTATGTAGCTAGCATGTGTGCGTCCAGGCCACAGTGAGACTGGAAGCGTGCCCGCTCGTCACCGACAGGGTGAGTTGATGGGGGGGGCTTGATCGGGTGCTGCGGCGCCGAGCACCGCGCCGATGAGTGAGCCAGCCAGTCGGCCAGCCGGGCCGTGAGCCAGACCACTGCGTGGCCGCGGCGGGCGGCGGCGGCGCCGGCCAGTGCCGCGGTGGTCTGTGCGGAGCCGACGTGCCGCCGCTCGGTGTCGTGCGCGCGACGGGATCGGCCCAGATCCGTGCCGAGCTACTTACCGAGCTCCACGCCGAGGTCGAGTGTCGTGGCCTCGGCCGTGCGGGGTGGTAGAGGCGCCGCCAGCGACCGTGTCATGTCACCAGCGGGTCCATGTCGTGCCTCGGTGCCTCGCGCCTGGCGAGTCGACAGCGGCACACACCGAGCCGGTGTCGCCTCAGGCGGTCGACACTGATGACCCGAGGGCTTAGTCAGGCGTCTGGTCTGGGAATGGGCAGGCTAGCGTGATACGCTCGTCTCCAAACCGAAGGGTTGCGGGTTCGAGCTCCACCCGTCGCCGCGGTTGCGGATTGGTCTGCTTCTGTTAGATTAACATATTTCTCCTTCACGTGAGCTATGTTGACCGGTCTGTGCCAACGCCAAAATCAATAATCAACTTGAGTCCAAACTCAGAAGGCCCATAATCCAGACTACGCAACCTTTTGCGTTGCCACTGTCACTTCAGCTAACCGGCACCTCGCTCACCACCACCCGAGGTTAGCCCCACGGCCAACGCCCGAAATCGAACACTCGTCCCATCCGCGCCACACACGACTCCAGCACACCACTCCAGCACACCACAGCGCCGCCCACCGCTGCCTGGTGAAACCACCACCTGGCGTGTCTGCAGTAGGCTGTAATTCTTAACAGCCGCTGCTCGCCAGCAACTAATTGGCTTGGGATTGATAAACGATTGCGCTGCTTTGTTTCATGTTGTGTGGTACTGTTCCATGTCTTGTGGCACTCCTCTATTTCCGGTGGTAATGTGCCATGTCGCTCCATGTCGTGTGGCACTGCTCATTGTCGAGCGGCACTACTCCATGGCGTGCGGTACTGCTCCATGCTGTACGTAGCGACATAGCTGGTGACGGTCTACAAAGCCCGCTGACCACACCTGCTCACCAGTGCGCCGAGTGGTGTCAGTGAAGACTGATGATTGGGTCCAACCGGACTAGTTCGCCTGCGGCCACATGTGCCGACTGCTCACCACGTATCTAGCCACAGCTGTGTACTGCTGTACACGTCTGACCAGTTCTGTTCACATCTGCTGACCACATCTGACCACGTCCGCCGTCCGCCGTCAGCCGACGACCAGATGTGGATGGTGCCGCTGTCGTTCAGCTGCAGCCGGAGTCCGTCCGAGGCGATCCACAAGGTGATCCTGGAGGGCAAGTCGGCCGAAATCCGGCTCGAGAACATCGGCGAAAGCGACTGGGTCAAGCTCAACCCCGGCTCCGTCGGGTTCTACAGGTGGGTGACGGCGGATCGCTGCCGCAACGACGACGCGGCGATTTGCGATGTGTTCCGGAGAGCGGAGAGAGTTCCGTTTCCGGTGAATATCGGTCGCCCCGAGTACTCGGCATGCAGCCGATGCCAACAAACCGAATTTCGAATGCTTCTGTTCGCGTAAAATTACCTCATCTGGTATTCAGTGCTTAGTGTCGGTGCAATGCCCCTCCACACCCGATCCTAGGTGTGGTGTCTCTCTGAACAGGGTACAGCACCTCTTGCTCCACCCGCCCCCGCCCCCCCCCCCCGCCCCCATGACCGGTGTGGTGTGTCCCCCGGCAGGGTGCAGCACCTCCCCCACCCAGTGACCTGTGTCGTGTGCACATCGGCGGGGTACAGCGCCTCCTCCTCCACTCAATGACCTGTGTCGTGTGCCCCTCTGCAGGATACAGAACCTCCCCCACCCAGTGACCTGTGTCGTGTGCCTCTCGGCAAGGTACAGTACACCCAGTGACCTGTGTCGTGTGCCCATCGACAGGACACAGCACCTCCTCCACCCAGTGACCTGTGTCGTGTGCCCCTCTGCAGGGTACAGTACCTCCTCCACCCAGTGACCTGTGTCGTGTGCCCCTCGACAGGATACAGTACCTCCTCCACCCAGTGACCTGTGCCGTTTGCCCCTCGGTAGGGTACAGTACCCGCCAGCGATGCTGGAGCAGTTCAAGTCCGCCATCGCCAGCCGGGTGATGCCGCCTCTGGACCGCAACAGTCTGGTGGACGATGTGTTCGCGTTGGTGAGTGCCGGCGCCAGTATGTGCCGCACGCGTCTCCCAGCTGTCGGCTCCAACCGGTGTCGCCTTTGCTCGGTGTCGCTCGTACCACTGATCCGACGTCTGGCTCGGCGCACAGCAACATGGATGAAAATATTCGTGTTCAGTTTCACCTACCCGCATGTGCGGATTTGACCGAAGTTGTCCAGTTGCCAATCTGGTAGTATACTGATCATCATTGACAGTTTCTGGTGATCTCTGCTTGTGTCTCATCTTCTCTGTGAACATAAGATGGACTCGCCTTTTCTATTTTTGGTGTCTCGCATCATCCATTCGTCGGTAAGCCTCTGCAATCATTGACTGACATCTGCTGAAGTCCATGGCTGACTGGGCGTCGAGCTCTAAACTCTGGCCCTGACTCGTGATGACCTTTAAGGACCTGCAGCTTCATCCGCTGTCGTTTAATGCTACATTTAATGTTTAATGTCATGTTGCTTGTTATCCGCTGTTATTGAATATTGTGTATTGCATGTTATCTGTTGTTCAATGCTGGGTATGGCTTGCCATTAGCCAGCTTGTACCACCTAGCCAGCACTGACCAACAAGTGGGCCTGCGCCACAGGTGACCGATGACCTTTCCCTTCGGCACCTGACCGGAGATGACCTCCGCTGGCCCACGGTGCCCATGACAACCGGCTGTTGAGGTAGTGCGGCAGGTGATGTCGGGCGACTGTTGGACGGTGACGGCTCCGTTGTGGTGACCCACTGCTGACGTGCGCGGCAGGTGATGTGCGTCGACTGTTGGTCGTACAGCGCCCAAACGGGCTCGTAACTCGACGATGTCGAACCCCTTTGGGGAGGATGTCGATCGCGCTCATAAGTAGTCGGGCGACTGTTGGACGGTGACCGGCTGTTGACGTGGCTCCACCTGGTCCGGCAGGTGATGTCGGGCGACTGTTGGTCGGTGACCCGGCTGTTGACGTGGCGCGACAGGTGATGTCGGGCGACTGTTGGACGGTGACCGGCTGTTGACGTGGCTCCACCTGGTGCGCGGCAGGTGATGTCGGGCGACTGTTGGACGGTGACCGGCTGTTGAGTGATGGAGGTGATGTCGGGCGACTGTTGGACGGTGACCGGCTGTTGACGTGGCTCCACCTGGTGCGCGGCTGGTGATGTCGGGCGACTGTTGGACGGTGACCGGCTGTTGACGTGGCTCCACCTGGTGCGCGGCAGGTGATGTCGGCGACTGTTGGACGGTGACCGGCTGTTGACGTGCCGCGGCAGGTGATGTCGGGCGACTGCTCGACGGTGGAGTTCCTGCGGCTGGCGGCTTCGTTCGCCGACGAGGACGAGTTCACCGTGTGGTCGTGTCTGCTGAGCTGCCTGCGCCGACTGCGGCCGCTGCTGCAGCACGCCGACCTGGTGGCGCCCTACCACGCCTACTGCCGCCGCCTGCTGCGCGCCGTGCACGCCAGGCTCGGCTGGCAGCAGCAGGAGGGCGAGAGTGAGTGGCCCGGCCTGACCTGGCCTGACCTGACCTGGCCTGACCTGACCTGGCCGGGTGTGATATAGCCCAGCCGGGCCCATCCGATAAGTTTAGTTCGGCTGACAACAGGGTAGCAGGAGTTGGTTACCTGACCTGAACTGACCTGACCCGACCCGACCTGACCCGGCCTGATCCGACCTGACCCGACCCGACCCGACCTGACCTGACCTGGCCAGACCTGACCCGGCCTGATCTGACCTGACCCGACCTGACCTGACGGTGTGTGATCTAGCCCGGCCGGACCCAGTCGATAGCTTCATCTCGGCTGACAAAAACAGGGTGGCAGGAGTTGGCTACCTCACCTTTTCTGACCGGAACTTGGTCTGAGCTGACTGCATAAGGTGGGTTTGCAGTAGCAGGATGGTGAAGGTAACCCAGCCAGGCATGGCCAGGACTGGAATAGCTATTCGGTCTTGGCCGCTGATAGTTGGTGGGCAAGTGTGAGCAATTTGAGGTGACCTCGCCTGACTGAACTGGACCCGATCTGATTGCATCTGATCCCAGTCAATGCTAACGCCCACTGGATTTGGTATAGCTGGACGGGGAGAGATAATGAATCTCGCCAGAGCCGATTTGGCCTAACTTGACCTGGCTTAGTTCTTGTATCCAGGATGATGTTATGTGTCATGGTTGTCATCAAAAGTACGGGGCAGGCGAGTATCTTGATCTGACTCAACCCGTTTTGGTCTGATTATATCCACTCCACCTGTGTTGGTTTATTTGATTAATGTTTAGGTGCGTTGTTATCAACCCGTTCTGGTCTGACATCATCTGCTCCACCTTTGTTGGTTGGTTTGCTCGGTGTTGAAGGGCGTCGTTATCAACCCGTCCCCACCAATGTGGACCCAGTTAATAATAGAGCAATTTGCATGGGTGCTAGGTTTACCCGCTTCACATAACCCAGTGTATTCCGGTCGTGAGCTGTGCCGTTGCTGCAGCCACGATACCGAGCCGCCGATGTCGGTTTGGACCGTTGGATGCTTTGGATGTTTTGATGCTTTTAACTCGAGGTATTTTGATACAGTGGTACTTTTTAACCGTCAGGTTTAATGTACAGTTAGTTGATTTCGAAGTTCCGAGATTTGACCGTTTTTGAGGTTTTAACGTGTTAGCTGCTTTAATATGTTAGAAGTTTTCAACATCCCCAACAGAAGGAAGTTTTCACTGATTAGTCCTTTTGAACCATTTGATGAATTTTATTTTAGGGGATTCTACAAGTCCTATTCGATGCTCTGAACCGTGAGATATTCCGATGCACCTCCGGTAGGCCACATGACCACCCTGCTGCGGCCCATGGTGATCGCGCACCTAGTGTCGTTCGACGACGACGCGGCGCAGGCGGAGGCGGAGCGGCTGTTCCGCGCCCACCTTGCCGGCACGGGTGTGCTGCACGCCGACCTGCGCTCGGCCGCCTACCGGGCCGTGCTCAAGCGCGGCGGCAAGGACGAGTACGACACCATGCTCAAGGTGAGAGTGGCAGGTGGGCGAGTACGACACCATGCTCAAGGTGAGAGTGGCAGGCGGGCGAGTACGACACCATGCTCAAGGTGAGAGTGGCAGGTGGGCGAGTACGACACCATGCTCAAGGTGAGAGTGGCAGGTGGGCGAGTACGACACCATGCTCAAGGTGAGAGTGGCAGGCGGGCGAGTACGACACCATGCTCAAGGTGAGAGCGGCTGGCAGGCGAGTACGACACCATGCTCAAGGTGAGAGGCAGGTGGGCGAGTACGACACCATGCTCAAGGTGAGGGGCGCAGGGCGAGTACGACACCATGCTCAAGGTGAGGCGGCAAGTGGGCGAGTACGACACCATGCTCAAGGTGAGAGTGGCAGGCAGGCGAGTACGACACCATGCTCAAGGTGAGAGAGGCTGGCAGGCGAGTACGACACCATGCTCAAGGTGAGAGTGGCAGGTGGGCGAGTACGACACCATGCTCAAGGTGAGAGTGGCAGGTGGGCGAGTACGACACCATGCTCAAGGTGAGAGTGGAAGGTGGGGAGTACGACACCATGCTCAAGGTGAGAGCGGCTGGCAGGCGAGTACGACACCATGCTCAAGGTGAGAGCGGCAGGCGGGCGAGTACGACACCATGCTCAAGGTGAGAGTAATGCTAGGAGAGTGGCAGGTGGGCGAGTACGACACCATGCTCAAGGTGAGAGTGGCAGGTGGGCGAGTACGACACCATGCTCAAGGTGAGAGTGGCAGGTGGGGCGAGTACGACACCATGCTCAAGGTGAGAGTGGAGGGGGACGACACCATGCTCAAGGTGAGTGGCAGGTGGGCGAGTACGACACCATGCTCAAGGTGAGAGAGCGGCTGGCAGGCGAGTACGACACCATGCTCAAGGTGAGAGTGGAAGGTGGCCGAGTACGACACCATGCTCAAGGTGAGAGTGGAAGGTGGGGGAGTACGACACCATGCTCAAGGTAAGAGCGGCAGGTGGGGGAGTACGACACCATGCTCAAGGTGAGAGTGGAAGGTGGGCGAGCGGGCCAGGAACGTAGCGGGATGTCGAAACCCAGTGTCCTACAATTACTTCACCATTTACTGTGTGGATGAAGAAAGAAGTTGCTTGGGAATAGTGAAAGATTGGAAGAAAATAAAGGAACGTCACTGAAGGATTAAAAAAAAGCGGAATGCCTTTCACTTCAGTCACATGCATTTTACATTATTTAGTAGTCGTGTGATAATGACCGCCCACACATGTGGCAAAATGGTAAAAACCTAAGGCAAGGATGAAATAGCACAATCCCATTAACTGTGACTTTCCAGGCCACATGGCCGATTATTTTACACTATCGAAACCGGAATCCCAAATTCGTAGAGGAAAATGCTGGCTCGTACACGTCGAAGAGGATGGTGTTTTTTTTCTTGACGCCAGAAACTCGTTTTTGTTGTTCCAGATATTATGGCACCACATTTTGATTCATGAGTTTAAAAAAGATTATAAAGAGCAAATGAACAACACAATAACAGGGAAAACCACCACAGGTCTCGGCAATTGTATAACGAGCGATAGGCATTCATAATTTCTTCGCCAAACGCACCATTGAACCTTCCAGCGAAAAAAGACTACCATTTTCTGTTATGTATAATGTTCTGAATGACAACCTCCAAAGCGAGGCTGATTTTTCATTCCTGTGTGTGGCGGGTGGGCGAATGATGAGCGAGGGAGAGCAGGCATAAGGTTTGGGGAGGTGAGACCATGTGAAATTCTTGATATGGGGAGGGAAACAGTGCGCCAGGTGAGGTGGAACTGGTGGAGGCTTGGCTATTAGGCAGGGGTAGGGATACATGCCGGATGATGTGAGCAACGACAGGAGTTTTGACGGGCAGAGGACCACAGGCTTGGTGAGGTGGAACTGGCGCAAGGTTGGGTGAGGAGAGAACCACATGCAGTGGGAACTGGTGTAAGTTTAGGTGATGAGATGGCTACAGGCTGTGGGAGGTGGGAACTGGTGGATGGATGGATGGTCGGAGGGCCACAGGCTGGATGACATGCAGCCAACAGTTTGCGGATGAGCCTGCAGACGACTGTCCTGACATCAGTTACGATCAGTGTTGGAGAAGTAGGCTGCGAATGGATTGTTGGCATCCAGAACATCATCCTCCAGAAAAGAAATGCTGTCCACATATTTTTAGCAGTGCTGTTTGACAATGAACTGCTCTGTACAAAATACTCGCGATTCATTTGAAAGTGAAACCTGAGATTCAGTTGTCTTTTGTTTTAAGAAAGATATCCTCTCCACACACAATTACCCAAAACTTGTCCTTTCCACATCCAAAATTACAAAGTGTAAATCCGACCCTGGTGACGATTCTGTTTGAGAAGGTGACTGCGTGGGTGGACCAGCTGATAATTCCGTTATTAACTTTGTCGAGATGCCAAGCGTTTGACGTCACGTGGTCAGTGGCGTTAATTGTGATTCAGTGACGATTTGTCCTTTTTATTATGTAATATTCTGAAGGAAAACCACCGAAAAAAAAGATTGCAAATAGGCTATACTCAGTTTGTGTGTCACAATGGTGAAGTGTTCGCCAGGTCAAGTACGTATTCACGCGAAGATTAATCAGCCTAACAACGGCGAACGTGGTGAGTTCCATGCCAGGTCGCCCTCCCCTCCTCCAATGTGCCTGTCAGTGGACGTCGGGGGCTTTACGAGCCGCAGCAGTTGTTCGGCGACGCTGACGTGTCGCCATCGGCAGCTGTACCGGGAGGCCGAGATGCACGAGGAGAAGAACCGGATCGCGCACGCGCTGGGGTCGCTGCCCGACAAGGAACTGCTGCACAACGTGCTCGAGTTCGCGCTGTCGGTGAGTGCTATGGTCCGGACCGACTGGCGGTAGGGTGGGGTGGCTCATTCCCAAAGACTGGCGGTGGGTATGGCTCGGTCCCACAGACTGGCGGTGGGTGTGGGGTGGCTCGGCCCCACAGACTGGCGGTGGGTGTGGGGTGGCTCGGCCCGACAGACTGGCGGTGGGTGTGGGGTGGCTCGGCCAGACAGACTGGCGGTGGGTGTGGGGTGGCTCGGCCAGACAGACTGGCGGTGGGTATGACTCGGTCCCACAGACTGGCGGTGGGTGTGGGGTGGCTCGGTCAGACAGACTGGCGGTTGGTGTGGGGTGGCTCGGCCAGACAGACTGGCGGTGGGTTTGGGGTGGCTCGGCCAGACAGACTGGCGGTGGGTGTGGGGTGGCTCGGTCCTACAGACTGGCGGTGGGTGTGGGGTGGCTCGGCCAGACAGACTGGCGGTGGGTGTGGGGTGGCTCGGTCCTACAGACTGGCGGTGGGTGTGGGGTGGCTCGGCCAGACAGACTGGCGGTGGGTTTGGGGTGGCTCGGCCAGACAGACTGGCGGTGGGTGTGGGGTGGCTCGGCCAGACAAGCTGGCGGTGGGTGTCTGACCCCAGTGTGTAGCTGACATGAACCTATAGCTGGAAACGTGCTGGGCGTCAAACGGCATGGCATGCACTTTAAATTGATACCCAATCGTCGTGCCGTTGTAAGCGGAGCCATCGCAGCCACCACCAGAAGCCAAACTGATCCGAAGTTAATTGGCAAGCCTCGGTGTGCCGTTTCACCTCCGCCGTCGAGTGTGCTGTCTGCGCATGCGCAAGATTATGAATGTGGTGAATTTGTGATACAAGAGCATAGGATATACGCATCTGAAAGTGAAGTGAAGAGGCGTAATGGACGTTACTCAATGTTGCCATTTTGGGGTTTGAAATTGATGCATGTTCACGTGCCAAAGGGAGAGGCACAATGTTGTGTGCCCGGAGTATGTCGATCTTGTATGAATGGATGTCTCTTCAATTGTGGGGGATCCTCCGTCGCGTATGGGTTGATACATTGCTTGTCGGTGCCTCATCACTTGTGTGTGTATCGTCCATCGCGTGTGTGGATCCACAGCGTACATGTGGATCCATGACGTGTGTGTGGATGCAACCGTGGGGTGTCTATATGTGTATGTGTGTGTGGGCCTGTTGCGTGTGTGTGTGTCCATACCGTGTATGTTGATCAATGTCATCGGTATGGATCCGTCGCGTGTGAGTGAATCCTTGGCCTGTGGGTTCTTCACGTGTGTGTCGCGTGGCAGGATGAAGTGCGGGCGCAGGAGTCGGTGTTCGTCATGATATCAGTCAGCTCAAATCGACTCGGGCGCGAACTCACCTGGGACTTCTACAAGACAAACTGTCAGCGACTGTGCGATCGCTACAAGGTAAGCGGACGGACAGTGTCTCAGCATGATCGAACATCGTCACATGTCTGCCTCGTCGTACATAGGCAGTACATCGCCGCCCCGGTTCGTTGGAGCGCTGGCCTGCACTGGTCTCCCCTGTCCTGGAAACACAGGGTTCGAGCCGCTTCGCGCGCTCGCATTTAGCCCCTGGCCGGGAGTGTCAGTTGGCAGGTTGGCCCGGTAAGGCAGGGGACGAGCTACCGGGCGATCGGGGCGGTGCATTGACGGCGCGTTAAACTTTCGGTCAAAATTCTGCCGTTGAACTGGAATTCATGGATCGGGTGGTGGGGACAGGGTTCACGTAACAAGCTCTGCTTAGCAATAGAACCCTGGTTCCTAAAGCCACCCCAGCAACAACTCGGATTTTTTTTCATGGGCAGGTCTTGAAAATGGGTGTTATTCACGAGAAGCGTCGTTCTTTATGACTTGCATAACATTCTGCGTATGACGTTCTCCGTATGACGTTCAATGGGCATTGTACGTTGTATGACGAGCTAGGTCGTACACCGAGAGTCCTTTAACAAGCAGGGAAGAGATGAGCATGTGTGGCGTGTCGGTGCCGCAACACTGCCTGTGTCGCGAGGCTGCTGCATCTGCAATGCCGGGCACCAGAATCACGCACTAAGCATGTGGCTTCTTCCTTTCATTTTGCGCAGCTGCTATCCCACGAGCGTTATTTTTAGTTAGCGATATTCTGACAGTATACGTTTTCACCCACGTGGTTCTTACGTGAGGTGATGTTTTCGTGTTTCGACGTGTTCGTCCACTGAGGTTATTTAATGACACATTTGCAGCCGAGGATGTGAAGGTTGTGTGATTTTGCTATACAATCGTCTCCGATCATGTACCGTGGGATGACATTGAACTATTAATAGCCTGGTTAAAAGTACATTGTCATAACACAGACCATTGCACTTCAATACTTGATTTGTTGCAGCTATTGCATTTAGTTGCGACATGTTTGGGGCGGGGATGGCCGAGTGGTTAATGTGTAGGGCTTTGGGTACCAAAGGTTCCGGGTTCGACACTAGCGCCGCTCGGGACATTTCCCAATCCCGCGGCCCACCGGCGAAACAGTGTGGGCGGCGCCATTAGTCGTGAATGTGCATACAAGTGCGTCGTGAATCACCCAATAAACGATAGTTGCGACATGTTGCAATGCTAACTGCATGTGGGAAGTCCCATTTCAATGCGCTTACACATCTGAAGGTTAAACGCATTTGGTCTCGGTAACGTGTCACCTCACGATGTCTGCTAGATCTCGGTAACGATTCTCATCACGAAGCCTACTAGACCTCTGAAGCGATTCAGCTCACGAAGCCTAGTAGATCTCGGTGATGATTCCTCTCACGATGCCTACTAGACTTCTCGGTAGCGATTCGTCTCACGAAGCCTACCATGCCCCAGTAGCGATTCGTCTCGCGATTTTTTATCTCTCACGCTCGACTTGCTTCTAAGCCTCAATTTCTGTGATATTAGCACCACACCAATGGCCATCGCAGTGGCTAGTGGTTTCCAAGTATCCATAATGCATTATGTCGTGCCTTACCTAGCGTGACATGATTGCATTTCCATTCCTCTTTCCGGTGGCCAGTTACTCACCCGTACACTTAATACTTTGCACTTATTCCCCTCCACGATCACGTTCTCAGACACGCTCCCACGCACATACATACATACACACACTCACACCAGCTCGGTTACACTCACCCGCTCTCTTTATTTACGCATGCTGACCCATCCACGGCCGTCGGGTCTCTCACGCAGCCTCGCGCGCTGGTACTCAGAAGCAATCTCATGCACACCTTCTCTGCGCCGGTCGGAGCTTGGCAATGCGCCGTGGCTGTCTCTGCCACGCAGGTTGACACTGACCGTGCCGCCGCAGGGCCGTCTGCTGGCGCAGCTGGTCAAGTCGCTGACGGACGACTTCTGCACGGCCGAGCGCGCCGACGAGGTGGAGAGCTTCTTCCGCGAGCACCCACACCCGGGCGCCGAGCGCAGCATCCAGCAGTCGCTCGAGACGATCCGGCTCAACGCCGCCTGGCTGCAGCGAGACCGCGCCGGCATAGCCGCCTTCCTGGCCGAGTAGCGGCTGGCGGCTGGCGACTGGCGGCTGGCGGCTGGCGGCTGGCGGCTGGCGGCTGGCGGCTGGCGACTGGCGGCTGGCGGCTGGCGGCTGGCGGCTGGCGGCTGGCGGCTGGCGGCTGGCGGCTGGCGACTGGCGGCTGGGCTGGCGGCTGGCGGCTGGCGACTGGCGGCTTGCGGCCGGGGCTGTGGGCCGGCGGCTGGCGGCTGGCGGCTAGCGGCTAGCGTCCACGCGCCGACAACCCTGACTGTGCGGAGTGCCTGCCGGGCTGCGGTGCCGGCGGGGCGGGCGTTGCGTGCCGCCACTCCCACCCTGCTGCCGGCCCCCCTGCTTGTCGGCCCCCCTGCTGTCGGCCCCCTGCTGCCGGCCCCTGCATGTGCCTCTCGCTGGCGCTTGATATTGGTTCCGCTGTCGTATCCCACCATGTTGTTAATCAAGTCACGCGTGTTTTGGTCAATCTCTCCGCAGTATCCATTGTTTGGTCGCCATGACCGGGCTGCCCTGCGGGCAGTGTAATGGTAAACAGCTCTGGCGGAAGGGCTCTGGCGAAAAGGTTGCAATGCACACCTTGACTGTGTCTACGGCCAAATTGTTGCCAGTCGCCTAGTGCTCGGCGGCTGGTAGCCGGTCGGCACGGTCATTTAGTCGGTTGTGTGTTGTACAAATTATTACTCAATCCAGTTCAAATGACTGCTTTCATGCTAATTTTGCCTGTGTTGCTCCTGTTTGCAAAGCTTGAGTACAACTGTTCGATCAAACATTTGTTGATTTCCCCTGTTTTACGTTGAATAAATGTCAGTCATTTACCTGCTTGTTGGACGTATGTTGTGCGTAAACAAACTGTCGTAAGTGGCTACTTTTGTTTTCGATTGCGGCCCGTGCTATAGCCCAAGTAACCTGCCAAGTGCTGAGCAGCTATGCCGCATCCACCAACCGAACACATGGAGCCAAGGGACCAAACGTAAGCCGAAGTACTGTGATTCTCCCGGATTTGTGCTTGCATACAGAACTCAGGGGCATGGTCCCCAATCTTCCGCGAAGATCCCACATTGCAGAATGAGCGGGCTACTGTCATGTTTATAAATATAGTCTTTGCATGACAAATTCAAACACTGACCACCCCTTCCGTCAGATCATTTCTAAGCTGAGTGGATTGGACGTGTAACATTGACAGAGGGGCGTACAAACAAACCAATGGTTTGTTTGTGCGACGCTGTGTGCAACCAAATGTCTAGGTACCCTATCCGACTGTGTACTCCCCTGCCCTGACACTGGGTTCGAGTTGCTTCACGAGCTCTCATTTAGTCAGCGGCTGGAAGGATCAGTGCACAACTGGCATGGTAAGGTCGGGGATGAACTACCGGGTGGCCGTGTCGGTATGTCGGCGGTACGTCGACTTTTCAGTCAAAATTTCAACACGAATTCATGGATCGGGTAGTGAGTCCATGGTGCACGCAGCAAACTGCTTAGCAAAAGGACCCTGGCCCATAAATCCACCCCAGCAATAATTCTGACAAAATGTCTTTATAAAATAATATTTCTTTCCATTCTGATTCGTTTGGCGGCTTTTGAAATATTGCATATCGTTTTCGTTCGTTCGGTTTCTCCCAATTTTTCTATTTCTTCGAATTTTGTGTGCTTGAATTTTTGTTTTCACTTTGTGTCGGTCCAAACTTTATTGCTTTCACTTTTATCCTTTCGACTTCCATTCTGTTTGGCTTTTCCACTTGGCTTTTTTATTTGACTGCCCTGTGACATTTTCTCCCTCCTACTTTTTGCCCCTTCGGCTTTTATCCAGTAGACTTGGGACTCCCGTCGTCCGCTGACTTCTAGCGTTTCGAATTGTTTTCGATTGTTAGTCCGTTTGACTTGTTGCATTTGACTTCTAATCCTCTGACTTTTCTGTAGTGTCCATTCACTATAGTCCACACCCTCACGCTCTTCAATGCGAACCTTGTATTGGCATCCTTGCTCAGTCTTCCGAGCTTGAATGAGAACAAAACTTCGTGACACGCGAAGCTCGGTCGGACCTCGGTCAACGTATGTGCGTAGCTCTGGCCAGACATTGGGTGCGGCCGATGCCATCCCAGTTCCGTGGCGCACACTTTTAGCTCAGCTGATCGACACCATTACCACGGCCTTTCGGTGAAGATGGAGTGGCCTTTACGTTGCCACCATCTACAAGTGACGGGACAACATCTAGTGCCGAACTATACCAATAGTAGCAGCACTCGAGAGCCCACAATAAAGTTTTCCGCGGTAACAGCCGAATAGTAGGCATAGAAACAATATTTTCAGTTGCTTATTAGTAATCTGTTCTGCATGTTTTTTGTTGTTGACATTTCAGACACAGGTCATCAAAGGTCATTGGTCGAGAACGGAACAAAGGGCTCGAATATGTTAAGGATATTCGAAGTACCGCTAATCAGAGGAGGTGCAACATATAGCACCAAGGTCAGAGCATGCGGTTCTTTCATCAATATGAACAAATTTATGTTTTGGGATGTGCATTAAGGTCAAGGGTAATGCCATTAGGGCAGGTCAACGTTCGCATAGTTTTACTGTATTCAGTTTCAGTGGAAAAGTCGATTGAAAATTAATCCGTAATTCGGTAACTGAAGAATAATACCCAGCACGGAATAAACAACCTGGGTAATTTTATGTGCGGCCAATGATAATTACGGAACACCCATCATGTACGTTATTCACAAGCCAATCTTATGTAGCATGTTGCTGTTCCTTGCAAAGTGATACCTGAATTCGGCTTCAGCACTACTTATGTCGTGCGACATGATATTTGATTGCAAACGAATGGCCTGAAATGAACCTTGTACAAGCCGATATGGTTCATCTGATTCGACCTTTTTTAATTGCTTTCCAAGTAGTGCGCACATAGTGTAGTATAATATAGTAAAGCAATTAAATATACTACACATAGTGTAATATATTTAAATGTTTTCATAGTAGTGCGCACAGGGTAAAGGCTGAATAATCGGTTTATCAATGTGTGTATTCTCACAGGGTAATCTGGGTTCATTGTCCCGCGTTGCCAGCACGCCATGCGATCAGAAGCTTTACAGTTTACAATGATGTTCCGGCGTCGTGCAAGCTCCTGGAATACAATTGCATAGTTCAGTGGTGATAACTCCGAAGGTATTCAAGCATGAACTTAATATGACCTGACCTGACCTGACCTGACCTGATCTGAAAATTTTCGGATGCCAATCCGATACAATTATTTTGCTTGTTGGTTGGATGATTTGGTTTGTTACTGATTTGTTGATGTTGAAAAACCCGAGACATATGTGTATACATTGAGGTTGTCCGGGTAATTCAAGGTAAAGGTCATACCACTAGCTTGACCTAGTATGATCTTTGGAAACATTACCATGGTCGAAAATGGTGAAATGATATGTGATATGAGCTATAGGTGATATATTGATTTACCGATGCCATCTTCCCTGCGTTCCTAACATACATATAGTTTGGGAGCCAGTTTCCAGGTCTGATACTTACCTGATCTGACCTATCCTGTCCAGACCCTTTTTCGCCATGACAGATATAAATTGTCTGCCAAAACACTGGCCAATGCAAATACACTACCTTCTTTCTATTATCACTCATAGGTACTTAAGTCAGGGACCATATATTAACCTAACCTCTGGGAACTTCATCATCAGCATAAGTGCAAATATAGCATTATGCTTTCACACGGTATTCCACATTTAATCACACGCAAACGTAGGTCGGGAGCTAGAATATGGTTTTTAAGAGGCCCCCGCCCTCTGTCCCTGCGAAGGTAGTTCGGCAGGCCTGCATGGCGAGTGTTAAGCGCGAAAATAAGAGGGTGCTTAGTAGTGCAACTTATATCATGCTAGATGGGGGTAAACTATGTTCAGACAAATTATATGTGCCCAAACCTACTCACGTATGGCCTGCTTATGAACTTATTATTGGGTTCAGTACCTCAACTTCTTGAATGTTAACTATGTGTGAATTAGAGTTCGACATCGAGGAGCTGACACAAACTGCATTTTTACTCCAAGCAGTTCAACACCTATTCCAGCCGGATGAGCAGGAGATTGGCCAACACGTTTCCAGAGTTCAAGTACCACTTTATGTAAGACAAGTAAGTCACACGTGAGTCACGTGTGACCACGTGAACTAGGATCATATCATTTGGCAGCATCACAGGTAAACAAACTTGGGAGGTGGAGCATTTCAATAGTTGTGGGGGAGGGGCAAGCACGTGTGAGCATCTTGCGTGTGAGCCCCAGAACGCCATTCCAGTATATGAGTAAACCGGGTTGGCCGAAGGGCTGAATGATAGTAGTAGATAATGGTTGTGCGATAGCCCTAGCAGAATACTTTAATATCTATCTACATCTTCATTGGTATGACTTGATAATTGGGTTGGATTTGCGCTTTACAATCTTCAATGTGGAGATGAAAATGTTGGGGGTGATCGAATATGGAGTGGAATGCCTTCTGTACTTGAATCATGACAATCTCTATTATATGTTTGGATAGAGATGATATGAATGCCAAAAATCCATACACAGCCAACTTTTCCAACCCTATGTTTGTGCTTGGATGATATTTTTGTTAGCCACATGTCAATGCTAATATTTTCTGGCATAAAGGGGTGATATTGCAGCATGCCTAGGTATTTTCCAATGGAAAAATATGCACTTATATTGGAATTTAGTGGTCAAATTGCCATTGTCATCAGCAATTTGTTACAATATTTTGTGTTATTTCCTAAATAAAATGTAAGGTTACATAAAAGGGGTGGGGTCTGTTCCTGTGGCCCCACTAACTTCCACAAACCTCCACTGGTCATTCCTGTTGCCAACCCAGTTAAGATTTTTTATCCACCAACCTCCACCAATGGAGCAAAAGCTCCACCACCTGAGGAGCAAGGTCCAATTGTGATTTTTTCAGTGGAGCTCAATCATAGCACACTTGTTTCATATATTTGCATGTTTTCCTCTTGCATATTTTCCAGCTGGAAAGTGAGATTGGACCAACAAAGGGCTTTGAGTTTGGTAATGTAGCATAAAAGCAGTCATAAAAGAACATCTCTAAGATGACATAACCTAACCTAGCATAACCTCTCTTCAAAGAAAAAATAATAGGAAGTTAGCTAAATGTGAAGCAATATTTTTATGATCATCCAACTTGAATACCTAACCCTGCCTATCCTAATCTAGCTGAACTAATGCTCAAAGAAAAATAATGTCCAAATTTGGCACAAAAAATCAATAATACAAAGGATGAAAATCTAGCAACTTCAAGAACCTAACCAAGCATGGCAAAACCTGACACATTTTTGGTTTATGAAGGTAAAATATGTGTAAGACTTGTCATATGAGTACCTTCAAGCACAATACTACTCATTGTAGATTGCCAACAACTATAGCTCACCCTCTCCAGTTCCCATCTCTATCCCTCCCTCCCCTCCCCTCTCCATTTCTCCTCTTTCTGTTCCTCCATCTCCCTCACTGCATCCCTCTTGCTTGCTCTCACTCACTCTCTTTCTCACACTTGCCATCTTTTTGATGAACATTTCCTGATCTCACATCTACTCGTGAGCACAAGCACTATCAATTTCCAGTCCCAAGTTCCATGCTAATTCTTCAGTGAATATGCTTTGATGCAACTATAGCCCATTAATGCCCAGTATTATACATATTTTAATAAGAATGCTGAAACTTATGCACATACATAATGTCATGTCTGTGAAGATATCCTGAAAATTTCATATTACTCCAATCCTAAGTGCATCTTCCAGCCCATCCTCATTGGAAGACACCAAGCAGAAGTGGGATGTTTTGAGGAGTAAATCATAACAGGCAGCATTGTGTGTTACAAGTTTGTGTTTTGCTTATGGCGAAGTTCAACTGCAACAATGACACAAATACTTATGGAACAAACACTCAAGTTTGCAAGCAAGAATGAGTATGCATCATT
>JAOTOL010001613.1:72500-190000 GCA_034440575.1 Imbricaverruca yamaguchii | reverse complement strand
GTCGAATTTCTCCATAACACACTAAGTATTGCATACTCAGTATCATGGTGCACACGATACACGCAGTACTGCAGTACACACATTACCACAGTGTGCACAGTGCACACAGTACCACAGTGTGCACAGTGCACACAGTACCACAGTGTGCACAGTGCACACAGTACCACAGTGCACACACTACCATAGTACCTGGACGCTAATATGACCATTGCAGTTGATGCGTCCTTTAAGCCGAAGTAACTAACCGACATTGCCACGGTGCACACAGCATCACAGTACATACAGTGCTACAATGCACACAGTACCACAGCAAACACAGGACACATATTACCACAGTCCACACAGTACCACAGTGCACACACTACCACAATGCACGCCATGCGACAGTACACACCATACCACAGTACCACAGTTCCACATTACACACAGTACCACAAATGACGTGGGCGGCTATCCTAGGCAATTATGCTTTTTCCAACGAATGGCAGCGATCAATATGATTTTTTCCTTCCGGAAAACTATGCTTCGGGGCAGGCTGTCGTGCTACCAGGTGGATACCAAGTGGATATCAGGTGGATGGAGTTCCGGGGTGTGAAAAATGACATTTTGTAGCACTGTTGAGTGAATAACTCATAACAATGGAGCTTATAGAGGCATGGGAGTGTGACTTGTGGCTTCGTTTCACCATCCTAGTGAATCTTCTATATGGTGAGAATCCCGCTGATAATCACTTGAGCCAACGCCTTGTACGTACTTCTACTTCTAATGAGGACGATAATTAGGTCATCTGACATTGCCTGATGGTGTGTTTGAGCCGCATCCGAACTAACAGCAGTGTCGCACCCGGCGCAGCAAGAGCTGACCAACCTGGAGCTGCTCGAGCTGCACTTCTTCGACGACCTGCAAGTGGACCTGAAGCTGCTGCCGCACGACGCGGAGATGCCGATACCGCAGTTCTTCCGGCTGGAGCGCGCCCACACGCTGGCCGGCATTCACGAGATCATCAGCGACGCGCTCAGCAAGATGGGCGCCATCACGGAGCAGGTAGGCGGCCGCTGCCCGGGCGCGGACATGTCACTGTCGTGACGTCATCACGGCAGGCGTGGACGTCATCCCGGCATCACGGCCACCTTCCGTCTTCAAGGTAGAGCTGGCCGTGTACGTCCACGAGTGGACGTAGACGTGCACGTCTTTAGTGTGGAAGAGGGCGTGCACGTCATAGAGGTGGCGGTAGACGTGCACGTCTTTAGGGTGGAAGAGGGCGTGCACGTCATAGAGGTGGAGATAGACGTGAACGTCTTTAGGGTGGAAGAGGCGTGCACGTCATAGAGATGGAGGTAGACGTGCACGTCTTTAGGGTGGAAGAGGCGTGTATGTCATACAGGTGGAAGTAGACGTGCACGTCTAGGGTGGAGGTGGGCGCGCACGTCATAGAGGTGGAGGTAAGCGTGGACGTCATGAAGTTGGAGACAAACATATGGACCATTAAATGCAGGTATGCGTCGGTGCAGCAAGACGCAGGTATCCACTGGCGCTGTCAAGATGCAGGCGTCCATTGGCGCTGTCGAGATGCAGGTATCCTTATGTGCCATCAAAGGAGAGGTGAACTTGGGCACCATGATGGCGGAGGTAGGCGTGGACGTCATCAAGGAAGGGGTGGGCGTGGACGTAATCGAGGTGGAGGTAGGCGTGCATATATTCGAGGAATATGTGGGCGTGGACTTCATCGAGGTGCGGGCTGACGTCTGGTATGTCTGGCGAGGGATTCTCCTGCAGTGCTTGTGCTGAAGAGCAGGCTCCTCGTACGTCGTGTACGTAATATGCTGGGGCGTGGAGGGCAGCCGCTGCAGTGACCAGGACGGATCTTTTTCAGCAGATGACATTCAATGACAGGGCAGTGTGTATTTGTTGGGAGCTTTAGCTCCCTACGGTATCCGTTGTTATGTGCTCAGGAGACCATCCCTACCCTTCGATGACGTGCTTTTCTCAGAAGGGTGTGGTCCTACATATAGTATTTACCCAAGAGGGTGGCCACTCCAGTTACCGTGGGCGAGGCGCAGTAATGTCGAATGTGGCCATCTGCGTTGATCTATTGTGTCCACGGACGCGTGCCCCGACATATTGCTTGTTTATCGGGTGGTTATCGACGCACTTTATGCACGATCACGGCTAATGGCGCCACCCACACCGTTTTTCCTGTGGGCCGCAGGGTTGGAAAATGTTTCGAGTGGTACGAGTGTTGAACCCGGGACCTTTTGCACCCATAGCTCAACACCTTAACCACTCGGCCATCCCCACCCCGTGTCCCGACATACAGTGACTGTGTACTGGCCGTGAAGGTGACCGTTCGGACCGTTCGGACTCCGCCATGACCGTCCGGACGTGCCCAGGAGAAGGCGGCGTCGCAGCTGAGTCGCGAGGACGCCGTGCGTCTGATCCAGCGGCAGGAGCGGGCGCGACAGGGACGCCACCGGGCGCGCTTCATGCAGGAGATATACAGACAGGAGATGCGCGAGAAGACCAAAGGAAAGGCAAGCAGAACGCCAGCTGCAGGGTGATCGGGAAACATTGGTACATTAGGACGTTATAATGAGAAGGGGACAGCTATCTAATTCCGGAAAGCGGATTGCAATCAAGTGATTTTCGAAGCATGCCTCCTGTGTTTTCATCGAATTATTCAGGCCATTGGGACCATTGCGAGCAGAGCACCAATCGTTGGGAGGTTTTCGTGCTGCCAAGTATCGCGTGTTTATGTGAGTTGCTCCATTCAGCTGGCAGTTGCTCCATCCTGCTCTATGTGAGTTGCTCCATTCAGCTGGTACAAACGTTGCATGCATTGGACTGTCATGCTCGTCTGTGTACGAGGAGGAGATGAGGCGCATTCCGAATCCCACTGTAGGGATGGGGTCGCCTCCTGGGCGACGTCGTGGCAGTCCTTGTTGTGCTGATGGCATAATTCGGTATGCTGAAGCTCGACGGATGTGTGGCTGACGTGTGACCATCGTGGCTGATGCGGAGGATGTGATTGATGTCCGGCGGTGACTGACGTGGGAACAACGTGTAGCCGACGTGCGACTTTCGTTTGACAGATTTGCCACTGTTGTAACAGACCTGTCACTGTTGTGACAGATGTGCCACTGTTTTTACAGATGTGGCACTGTTGCGACTGACGGTTGGTCTGGTCTACATGTTGCTGCATGACAAATGCGTGAGAGTTGTGCAGATGTGCTCTGCAGCATGTGCCCGCCGTGACTGAGGCGGTGGACAATGCGTGAGTTGTGCGACTGTGTTCTGCAGTATGTGCCCACCATGACTGAGGCGGCGGCCGCCCTGCGTGTGCAGACTGTGTGGAGGGGCTTCGTCGCGCGGCGCCGCGTGAAGAAAATGCGGGATGAGGAGATGGTGTTCATTGGCATGGTAAGGAGCGCCCATCAAGAGGCGTGCATAATATTGTTGAAACACACGAATGTTTACCTTGACGCCTCAGATACATATTCCATCCCTCGTGCATGAGCCTCGCGGTCTTAAGATGAGTGTCGCGGGCTTAAGATGCTGTTCGTTCTGACTATAAGATGTGCATTATAGCAATGTCTGACAACTTGTATCACCTTTCGTGTACGGTCCAGCACCGTGGGATTTGCTTTTAGGGAACATTTAGACCATTTTTGCAGTGACATTTTTTTGGATGGAATCTGGGACATGACAGAATACATTCACTGAACTTCAGGAGACATACTCATTGGATTTCGACGTATCTTGTGTTACCTACTGATAATTTATAGTGATGATTTGTAAATAATTATGGTAGGTGTTGTATCATTGGAACATAGGGGCGTCCGGAGTGTACGGAGTGAATTATGCGAACAGATGCACTGTGTCCGGTGTGTACTGTGTGTTGTGTGTACTGTGTGTGGTGTGTACTGTGTGTGTACTGTGTGGTGTATACTGTGTGTGGTGTATACTGTGTGTGGTGTGTACTGTATGTTGTGTGTACTGTATGTGGTGTGTACTGTTTGTTGTGTGTACTGTGTGTTGTGTGTACTGTGTGTGGTGTGTATTGTGTGTTATGTGATGTGTGTACTGTGTGTGGTGTGTACTGTGTGTTGTGTGATGTGTGTACTGTGTGTTGTGTGTACTGTGTGTTGTGTGTACTGTGTGTTGTGTGTACTGTGTGTGGTGTGTACTGTGTGTGATGTGTGCTGAGTCCGGTGTGCACTGTGTCCGGTGTGTACTGTGTGTGGTGTGTATTGTGTATTATGTGATGTGTGTACTGTGTGTGGTGTGTACTGTTTGTTGTGTGTTGTGTGTACTGTGTGTTGTGTGTACTGTGTGTGGTGTGTACTGTGTGTGGTGTGTACCGTTTGTTGTGTGTGTACTGTGTGGGTGTGTGTGTGTGTGTGTGTGTTTGTTGTGTGTTGTGTGTACTGTGTGTTGTGTGTACTGTGTGTTGTGTGTACTGTGTGTGGTGTGTACTGTGTGTGGTGTGTACTGTGTGTGGTGTGTACTGTTTGTTGTGTGTTGTGTGTACTGTGTGTTGTGTGTACTGTGTGTGGTGTGTACTGTGTGTGGTGTGTACTGTGTGTGGTGTGTACTATGTGTGGTGTGTACTGTTTGTTGTGTACTGTGTTTACTGTGTGTGGTGTATACTGTGTGTGGTGTATACTGTGTGTGGTGTGTACTGTGTGTGTGGTGTGTACTGTATGTGGTGTGTACTGTTTGTTGTGTGCACTGTGTGTTGTGTGTACTGTGTGTGGTGTGTATTGTGAGTTATGTGATGTGTGTACTGTGTATGGTGTGTACTGTGTGTTGTGTGATGTGTGTACTGTATGTGGTGTGTACTGTTTGTGGAGTGTACTGTGTGTTGTGTGTACTGTGTGTGATGTGTGCTGAGTGCGTGTGCCTGTGACCGGTGTGTGTTGTGTGGTCTGTGTCCGGTGTGCTATGTCCTCCGGTGTGTGCTGTGTCTGGTCTGTACCGTGTCCGGTGTGCTATGTCCTCCGGTGTGTGCTGTGTCTGGTCTGTACTGTGTCCGGTGTTCTATGTCCTCCGGTGTGTGCTGTGTCTGGTCTGTACTGCGTCCGGTGTGCTATATCCTCCGGTGTGTACTGTGTCTGGTGTATACTGTGACCGGTGTGCTATGTCCTCCGGTGTGTACTGTGTCTGGTGTGTGCTGTGTCTGGTGTGTACTGTGTCTGGTGTGTACTGTGTCTGGTCTGTACTGTGTCCGGTGTGCTATGTCCTCTGGTGTGTGGTGTGCTATGTCCTCCGGTGTGTGCTGTGTCTGGTCTGTACTGTGTCCGGTGTGCTATGTCCTCCGGTGTGTGCTGTGTCTGGTGTGCTATGTCCTCCGGTGTGTACTGTGTCTGGTGTGCTATGTCCTCCGGTGTGTACTGTGTCTGGTCTGTACTGTGTCCGGTGTGCTATGTCCTCTGGTGTGTGGTGTGCTACGTTCTCCGGTGTGTGCTGTGTCTGGTCTGTACTGTGACCGGTGTGCTATGTCCTCCGGTGTGTACTGTGTCTGGTGTGTACTGTGTCCGGTGTGCTATATCCTCTGGTGTGTACTGTGCCTGGTGTGTGCTGTGTCCGGTGTGCTATGTCCTCCGGTGTGAGCTGTGTCTGGTCTGTACTGTGTCCGGTGTGTACTGTGTCTAGTGTGTGCTGTGTCCGGTGTATACTATGTCCAGTGTGCTATGTCCTCCGGTGTGTGTTGTGTCTGGTCTGTACTGTGTCCGGTGTGCTATATCCTCCGGTGTGTACTGTGTCCGGTGTGCTATGTCCTCCGGTGTGTACTGTGTCTGGTGTGCTATGTCCTCTGGTGTGTGCTGTGTCTGGTCTGTACTGTGTCCGGTGTGCTATGTCCTCCGGTGTGTGCTGTGTCTGGTCTGTACTGTATCCGGTGTGCTATGTCCTCCGGTGTGTACTGTGTCCGGTGTGTACTGTGTCTAGTGTGTGCTGTGTCCGGTGTGGTGTACTGTGTCCGGTGTGCTATGTCCTCCGGTGTGGCTGTGTCCTGTACTGTGTGTGTGTACTGTGTCTAGTGTGTGCTGTGTCCGGTGTGTACTATGTCCAGTGTGCTATGTCCTCCGGTGTGTGTTGTGTCTGGTCTGTACTGTGTCCGGTGTGCTATATCCTGTTGTACTGTGTCCGGTGTGCTATGTCCTCCGGTGTGTACTGTGTCTGGTGTGCTATGTCCTCTGGTGTGTGCTGTGTCTGGTCTGTACTGTGTCCGGTGTGCTATGTCCTCCGGTGTGTGCTGTGTCTGGTCTGTACTGTATCCGGTGTGCTATGTCCTCCGGTGTGTACTGTGTCCGGTGTGTACTGTGTCTAGTGTGTGCTGTGTCCGGTGTGTACTGTGTCCGGTGTGTACTGTGTCTAGTGTGTGCTGTGTCTAGTGTGTGCTGTGTCCGGTGTATACTATGTCCAGTGTGCTCCGATGTGTACTGTGTCAGACCTGACTGGGCGCCGGCGGACGGCCAGTTGCCGCCGCCCCGCCCCGACCCGCCGCCGCAGGTGCGGGTGGCCGAGGTGGAGGCGGCTCGGAGACAGGTGCAGGCGCAACACGAGCAGCAGTACCAGGAGGCGCTGCTCACCGTCAAGGAGGAGCTGCGCCGACTGGAGGCCGTCCAGATGCGCGAGGGCATGCAGGACCAGATCCGCGCCTGGATGGTCAAGCAGTGGTGAGTGGGCGCGCACACAGCCGACTCGGCGTCGACTATGCCTGGCGGCGTGTGGGGACCATACCTGTCCAGGTGGGGGACAGGTATGGTCGTGAATCTGACTCAGGATCGACATTTCCCCGCTTGAGGTATTATGATTGTGAAGCTGCTACACACGATGAGAAAGTGTGGGACGCGACGTAAAACCGAACCCGGAACTGTCCTTACCGGCTGTTCTGACCGGTGTGCCATGCAGGGAGGATCACGGCGAGTTTCCCGACCTGCCAACAGAGGAGGAGGGCGGGTCTGCCAGCATGTTTGATCCCAACTTTGTGCCGATTCCCAAACCAGAGAAAGAGGACAAAAAAGGCAAGAAGGGAAAGAAGGATAAAAAAGATAAGGAAGAAAAGGGAAAGAAGAAGAAAAAGAAGCCTGATGAAGACGAAGGCTTCATCCTGCAGCCTTCAAAGTTCATACCGACGCTCATCGAGTGCTGTACAGAGTACGACGGTGAGTGTGTTGTTATTTCTATTTAAAAAGTGCATTGCATGGCTGCATGCACTGGTGATGCACTGAGCTACAATATGTCCGATGGGTCCTGCAGTAAAATCATATCGTTTCGTGGTCGCAGACAAGACTACGTTTGAATGTTTGTGTGCATGAGAGCAGGCGTTTCAGTGGCGGTGTTGAAACCTGCGGTTTGTGTGTAAAAAAATGCGAGTTTATATTCAGTGTAAGCAACATGCCAGCGAATTTATGAGCGTCGGGCACAGCCAGTCCAGTCGACGCGACCAGCACCTTAACTAACTAATATGCCAGTGCAGCATCAGACGTTCAGGTGTTCGTGCATGCAACGTTTTGATTGCTGCGGTCGTTTGGAATGCTCCGGCCGTCTCGATTGCGCCAGTACGCACTGTCGAGGTGTCGCCATGTATGTGCTCAGTAGGACATATTAATGAATTTCAGGATACAGAACACGGCAATGACGTATCCAGACCGTCTAGTAGGCTGATGAAAGCAAATGTACTCGCTGAACGGTCCAGTCAAGGCATTGTGGATACAAATGTGATGTGATAATTTTATAGTGAGAGATTATATTAAGGTTTTGTAGTATCCATGCATACCTTGTGTAATCCGTGTATACTGCTGAACTATGGCATCCATACTTTAGACAGTGTTGTGGTTACGGTATTCCTACAGTGAATGCGTTATTCCGGATGTCCTGCATGGACTTGCATAAATATTCGAAGCTAAATGATCACGTCTTGGTCGAAGCGCCCTTCAACACAAATAACAAATATTCGATCTCAAAATTTAATGAATAGAGATTTTGGAAGTGCTCTTTCCAAAATACACCTTTAGCCAATGAACCTATAGCAAATGGCCATCTTTAACCTGACTAGTTCATGAGTAATTTCAGTGGCAATGCCGAGCGGTGAAGCGTGCATTTGATGCCGACGTATATTTGGTGGCTTGCTATGTGTCAGGGATTGTCCTGCAGTGTGGCCATGGTAGTTGGATCTGGTGACCAGCTGTGTGGCAGGGATTGCCCTGCAGTGTGGCCATGGCAGTTGGATTTGGGATGGTGACTAAATGTCTGGTTCTGCCCTGAATTGATTATGCGTGTCGTATGAATTATGTCGTTTGCCGATCCCCTCGCCACATACACACTTTTCCATTGTGAAACAGAGCCATGGAATATCCCCGCCCTGAAGACTGAAATTGACCAGCGTCTTATCCGTCGCATATTACCCGAAACGCGGGCTTTATGCGAACATAAAGAACGGCCATGTGAAGATACACCAGCATTTCTTTTCGCATGTTCGCGATGCTTTTAGTGGTTTGTCATTCACGAAGTGAATATTTTGGAGTGCTGGCACAGAGTATACGGCACGTGTGGCTGACTGTAACGGTGTGTATGTGTGTGACTGATCCATTTGACCCTGTTTGTGATGACTGACCCGTGTGACTGTGTCCGTGATGACTTAGATTAAGAGTGCTCACTACCATCTGGACACAAACGTTATAATTTAGACGTTCCCTTATTTTGCGATGCATCCAGGGCCGGTCATATGTTTCCTTTGGGTATGACAACTTGCATCATTCTTTTTTTAAATCTTATTGTTCCGACACCGAGTGCTTTGCGTGCTTGTTGATTTGTTTCCGTCTGATAGCTGGGCGTGCCGCGACTATGCTGTTTATTTTCTGGTGGTAACGCAGGGTGTTTGCAGTCGTTGGGTAAGAGAAGGGGGTACTCCTTGTTACCTGATCTTGGGTGACTAACCTTGCAAAAAAATGACTGACCCGCGTGACTGACTGTGATGACTGATCCGTGTCACTGTCTGTGATGACTGACCCGTATGACTGACTGATGACCGACCCGTGTGAGGCGGGGATGGCCGAGTGGTTAAGGTGTTGGGCTCTGGGTACTAAAGGTCCCAGGTTTGACACTCGCACCGCTCAGGACCTTTCCCAATCCCGCGGCCCACCGGCAAAAAAAGTGTGGGCGACGTCATTAGCCGCGAATGTGCAAAAACCGCGTCGTGAACCACCCAATAAACAAACAAACAAACTGACCCGTATGACCGTGTCTGTCCTGACTGATCCGCTTGACTGGACATGTGATTACTGATCTCTTTGACTGACTAACGGCTGGTGATTTTCCGGCTACTCTGCAGACAAGTGGAAGCACAAGGACGAAACGAACAACTTTGAGCAGACTTTCGACGCCGACATCGTGCGCAGAGACAAACACTACGAGCTGGAGTGTGAGGTCCGCCGCGACGTGGACACCGTGATGCGCGACGAGCTGGATACGCTCAAAGACGTGAGTGTCTCGACCGGAGAGATCTTGCCGAGCCGACCGACTGTCCTAGGTAGCGTGGCAGCTTGGGCGCTACATAACCAGTAGCAGTGATGCGAACCTAAGCCCAAATAATCAATAAATCAATCAATGACGTGGCAGCCATTTGTGTTGTCAGTTATTTCTTGAGCGTTCGTATTCTTTTGTCACACATGGTGAGCGTTGTGTGTAATGATTGCGAGGCCGGTAGCTGGGTGGATGCTGGACACAATTTGGGCACGCTCAGGCTCGGTGGAAGTCGCCGTTGCAGTCAACTGGAAGTTTGCTGGGAACGATATCGGTACCGGAGTTGGAACGGTTGAATATCGAGTACGGCTAGATGGTCCTGGTGGGCGTAGTGCTGATCACAAAATGCTAGCCGTGGAATGTGCCGGTGTAGCTGGTAGCGTCCTCTGTGCCACTGCACCCGTCTCCTGCCCGATTTCGCCGGTTGTTTCATTCTCGTCGTCTGTGCAACTGTATCCATTTCCTGCCCCATCTTTCCAGTTATCCTTTTCTGGTGTTCTCAGCCTATCCTCATCTGTATTTGTCTGTCCTCATCGTCACTTAAAAGCCACAAAATTTCTCTTGTCTGACATTCTGCAGTAAAATATACACATAATTATGCAAGATAGAACTCGCCCCGCGAATCGTCGAAAAGACATATTGGTGAATATAATAAAATGTTGAACGCGAAGTTGCAAATCAATTGAGTGGAATATTATGACTTGAAACGGAATTCAGTAACTTTGAATTCTGGTTTGAAGTAATAATTTTCCATTAAATTGATTTGTAAGTTGGCTTTTAACATTCCACTATTTCCATCGATTAGTCCGCTTCTGGCTTCCGACCTGTGGTATGCGGTGACAGTATCTCCAACGTAGTCTTTGGAAGTGCAAGGTTTGCGTACAAAATGTAGCGCAAGAACTGGACAAAATGAACGCTAACGCTAACACAGCCTTGGTTGTATAGCACGTCATATTTGGCTTCTTTATTGGTTGTATAGCGCGTCATATTTGGCTTCTGCCATTGGTTGTATAACACGTCAAATTTGGCTTCTCTTATTGGTTGCATAACATGCCATACTTGGCTTTTGTCATTGGTTGTATAAAACGTCAAATTTGGCTTCTGTCGCTGGTTTTATTAAACGTCATATTTGGCTTATCTCACTGGTTGCGTAGCACGTCGTATTTGGCTTCTGTAATTTATTTTGACATGACATATTTGGCTGTCACTTGCATTGCACGATTAGGCGCACGAAATGCCAACGCCATGTTCATCAACGCTGTTCTAGAGTCCGTTTTTTGGTCTGTGGTGGAGGTAACAAAGGGGGGGGCGGGGATGTCCGAGTAGTTAAGGTGTCGGGCTATGGGTACCAAAGGTCCCGGGTTCGACTCTAGCGCCACTCAGGACATTTCCCAATCCCGCGGCCCACCGGCGAAAACAGTGTGGGCGGCGCCATTAGCCGTGAATGTGCATAAAGTGTGTCGTGAACCAACCAATAAACAAACAAGAGGTAACAAAAGGAGCATATTTGAACACAGCAAATGTGCATGCAACGAATGATATAAGAATCCCTTGGCTGTAGGACAAATATCAAAGTAACCACTGTAATGGACATGAAAGGTGCTTGAGCAGCTTCTTTTGAGCAATTGCCAGCAGTGTGCATTTAGCATATGGTGATCTTAACGTCTTAAAGAAACAAAACCTCGGTGCGCTTTTTATGTGTAATGACACAGTGACGTCGCATTCAGCTGTGTTGGTAGCCATTCATAATTAGATGTAAGTACATTCAGGATGTTTTTTACATAGTGGCGTTGCATCGGGCGTGAGACAACTTGCGACTGCTTCTCAATGCCTTATTGTGACATTCGGAGTGTAATAGTGTGTGTGCTGTGTGTAATGACCACGTTTGATGTTTACAGCCATGCCGCTCAATGACTTATGACAATGACAATGACAAATGATAAGCCGTGTTGCGCCCTTATTGTGTTGCCTCGTATCTTGTGCGTGTAATCGCTCATTATTGCCCGGTGCATATGTGAAGGCTTTTTCTGACAGGCTGTCGAAAGAGATAAGGGCAAAAAGGGTCGCAGGAAGAAGAAGAAGAAGGGAAAGAGGAGGAAGGGAGGCAAAAAGGGGAAGAAGAAAAAGGGCAAAGATTTGACTCCCGACAGAAGTCTGGAATCATTGGTTGAAGAGCTGGTGGAGAACAATGTGATGAAGCTGATTCCGGAAGTGCGGATGTCCGAGTTCATGGGTAAGGAGCGACTTATTTGCAATATTCGTGGATTTTTTACCCTATCTTGTGCGCGTTGCTATTTGTCATGGTACCGAAATATTCCAAGTCTAAATCGGAAATTCGGCTCGTTGCAGTCTACTTTGTGTTACTTCACGAAAGCAGTACCAGATTCAGGTGTCGGTGATTAAGACCGGTGCCGCCGTGACTGAAGAAATCCAATCGGTGAAATATATTCAATTTCTTGTATATATATATATATTATTTGTATGAAGACATTTGACGAAATTTACCATACAGATGCATTTGCTATCGCCTTTGCAACAGCGCTGCTCAAATTAGCACGATTCCTCACTACGTGATGGTGACGCCACGGCGACGAGTCACGCAGTGATGTGACGGTAGCTGACGGTGACGTGACTGATGTGATAACGTGACTGACGGCATGATGCTGTGGTGGTGTGACTGACGTGGCGACGGTGACTCGACTGACGTGCTGGCGATGTAACTGACGTGGTGTAGTGAAACCATTGCATCGAGGATATCGATACGACACGGCGCTGATATTTAGTGACGCAATTATGTGTCTACCCAAATCCTTGTCAAGAGCTGCCATTGGCGAAACTAGAGCTCGCTTTTGACAGGAGATAGCAACATATTGGTGTTCAAATTAATCGCGTGCTAGTGTTGTGGCTTAAAAAGCACAACTGTCACCCAAAAAATCGTCATGTGAATGTCATCTATCCATACGCATGCATGTGTCAGGGCTTCTGAACTGTAGAAACTCATAGAGCGCCAATATTACCGGTCCGTGCCACCGCTGGCATTACATTGAATATCCCACTGGACCTCCGCCCTGTCGTGCTCTCCATTGGCCCTTTCTGCCGTGATCCGCCTGGATCTGGTGTGCCGCTTTGTCATGATGTCTTGCCCCGACCTATTCTGCCATGATCCGTCCTGATGTTATCTGGTGATTTGACAGTGTGTCCCATGCTGCCCTGCTGTGCTGTGGGTATAGGCCTGATATCTGCCGCTCTGGCAGGTTACCCTTCATTGACCGGCTCGCTGCAGCGGCTGAAGAACAAGGAGCCTCGCCCCCTGCTGGGCGATGTGCGTCGAGTGATGACCGAATACTGCGTCATTCCACTGGGTAAGAAATGCAGTCTCGCCCTCTGCTGGGCGACCTGTGGTGACCGAATACTGCGTCATTCCACTGGGTAAGTGCAGTCTCGCCCTCTGCTGGGCGACGGGTGGTGACCGAATACTGCGTCATTCCAGTGGGTAAGTGCAGCCTCGCCCTCTGCTGGGCGTTGGGTGACGACCGAATACTGCGTCATTCCACTTGTTAAGTGCAGCCTCGCCCTCTGCTGGGCGTTGGGTGACGACCGAATACTGCGTCATTCCACTGGATGCATGCAGCTTTGTTTCTTGGGTGGTTCTCGACACACTTCATGCGCGATCACGGCTAATGGCGCCGCACGTACTTTCGCCGGTGGGTTGCGCGATTGGGAAATGTCCCGAGTAGTGCGAGGGGTGAACCCGGGCTCTTTGGTAGCCAGAGTTGAGCACCTTAGCCACTCGGATCATCCCCGTCCCCGAGTGAGTGCGGCTTCGCCGAGGAGCCTCGCCCTCTGCTGGGCGACATGCGTTGGGTGTTGTCATTCCACTGGGCAGGTCTTGGAGCGTTGCCCTGTCCAGGGGTACTGCGCCCTGCGTTACGGCCAACTCCAGCAGCACTGCATCACTCCACTGAGCAAGTCGCTCAGTACTTCGCTGGCGCACTGCGCAGTACACAGCGGTCCGTGTTGGCCTCAAGGTCACAAGCAAACCGTCATGTGATCGGTTACTGCAATGCCACGCTTTCTAACGTTGCTTTACCTAAGGCATATTCATACAAATAACCTTCTGTTCGCCTTCAGTCGAGAATACCGGAACAATTCAAGACGCCTGTGTTTCGTCTCCTCAGGTTTCCTCAGGGTACACAATTTTGACAGAAATGACCAGAACCGAATCGGAGCTGTCTTTTAATTGTTTCTATTTCCCCGACTTAATGAGTAAAATATTTACTTGTAATATGCAATACCCTACTAAAGTTCACTAATGCACTTCACATCAGTCAACCTGTTTTAATCACTGAATCCAGTTCGAGATATATTTTAGTGGAACAGTCGCCGTATGCCCGGAGACTATCAGACCTCACCGACTGCGAAGTGTTCATACGCTTAGTAAGGATGTGTGTCGATCGACGACGCCCCCGGAGCTTGACGCTGTGTCAACTGTAATTCGTAATCCTCTGTGATCTGCATATGATGGATTCCTACCCTTCGAGCCCTTGGGGCAGGATTATGTGACCCGGACTGACCCGCTGTACAGGACTCTGCCCTGACCCGCTCTACATGACCAGGTCCTGACCCGCTGCATCACGTGACCCGGCCCTGACCCGCTGTACGTGATCCGGTCCTGACCGGCTGCAGTTGACCCGGTCACGTGACCCGGCCCTGACCCGCTGCATCACGTGACCCGGTGCTGATCCACGGCGAGTGACCCGACACCGCTGCCGGCCAGGCTGTCCGGCCGTGCACGAGACGGCGCCGCAGATCAAGTCGGTGCTGCTGGCCGGGCCGCCAGGCTCCGGCAAGAAGCACCTGGTGCACGCCGTCTGCCGCGAGTCGGGTGCCGTGCTGTTCGACCTGACCGCCGCCAACATCGCCGGCCGCTACCCGGGCAAAGCCGGACTCGCCATGCTCATGCACCTTGTCAACAAGGTGCGAACACGACGAATAATCAACTCTTGTCGAATCACTCTGAAGCCCAAATAACTACCTGAGGTGCGAACACCCGGCGCGGATCTGCACACGGCTCGGATTTATAGGCTCGGAAACCGCCACGGAGCCCCGGCCGGGCGCTGTAGGCGTCGGTGAGCGCTGATCCTCGTTTTTTTGCACCGCTTTCGCTCAATCACATGAGGCACGTCCCGTAAAGAATGCCGTGTGGCGCGTCGTCAATCCTTTGATCCGCTTTGAAATCGTGCGCCCTTGACTGATGTGCTGATCGTCAGCCGGCACCATCGTTGTCAACTTAGGGCGCAGCTGCGGTCTCTGCATTGATGAAGGGCTAGCACAGGGTGGCTTTTTCCGATCTGCTCTTGATGGCGCCACCGTCGCCTCGGGGCAGACCGGACGGCCTGGGCCGTGGTTGCCGGTCTGAGGTGACCGCGCCGCCGCCGCCGCCAGGTCGGTCGCCTTCTCCAGCCTGCCGTTGTGTGGATCGACAACGCCGAGCGCACCTTCGTCAAGAAGGTGCCGAAGACTGACAAGACAGAGCCTAAGCGACTGAAGAAGGAGCTGCCCAAGCTGCTGAAGGCTCTGACGCCCGCCGACAGAATGGTCCTGATAGGCTCCAGCAAAACACCCTGGGATGCCGATCAAAAGGTAACCGATTGTTCGGGGCCGAAACGCTGCCCTCCTGACATGTGGGACAGCTCGTAACATGGGAGGTAGACACGTTGACTATTTGTCATAGGGATAGATGGAGGGAGGGAGCGAGGGAGGGAAAGAGAAAGAGAAAGGGAGATGGGGCGGCGGTTATCACAAGTTATTGTGAAGTGTTTAATTTTGAATATACCACCAGCTTGAATAAATTTACATTAATGCCACGTTGGATGAAAGGGACAGGAGGTACCGCGATTATAACTCTGGTGCAGCCAGTTTTCGATGGAGACAGTCTTAGACGAGACTATTGCTTCGACAAGGTGTCGTGACAATGTATGTCGTACAAAGTATAACTATGACAGTGTCATAATGCTGAAGTCTTGAGATAGGGTGTCAAGTCGAACAAATCTTGGTTCGGTTGTTTGAAAAATGCTCAAAGCATTTTTGCCTCTTCAGAGGAGCATTAATGCTGCTCTCAAAACTTCGGTGAACTATTCGAATTCCCCCGACACTTCGTGATCCGATATCGCAGTTAACCGATATCGCAGCTTACACCTGTCCGTAAATAAAACATACCAGCAGTAAGATCGTGAGCTGAGCACTGGTGTAGTTAAGGTTCATACGAATGCAGTGTCACCTCATCTGACATGTGCCTAGCTGACAAACTGTGTCAGAGTTTTAGGTGGTCTCACACTGGCCCCCTAATGGGCGCAAAATGACCCTAAATGTCGACGCTCCCCTAGACTCCAATCCACCAACATCACCATCACACTGACCCCTTGGTGAACAACAGCTAGTGAAAACATGACAACACGCTACTTTGAAGTTCAAGTCTCACTGAGCTTTAGGCAATATAAATTCCGTGCAGAGCATGCTAAGTAAAACAGGCTATTGACAGTTAATGGCTGAACTTTATATCGGGCAAGTCGTCCGTCGGTCTGGCGTATGATCTGAGACTGAGCCTGACCCTCCGTGCAACGATTTTCAACACGGAAAATATATATTCATCTGGATATGGGATAAAGGACAACGCTACGACTTCGAGACAAACAAATCTCTAAATGCAGCTCCGTCTGGTCATCGGATAGTGACGTGACATCTTCCGAACACTTCTGTCGTCACAAATGCTCCAGCGGTGGATCGTCGTCCATTTGAAGTCGCGAAGCGCTGCCACGCATTGATATCCAGAGGCTGCCACAATTGCTTGGAGTGGCATCTGAGTGTGCGGACTCCGTTTACTTCCGGCGATACTTCCGTCAGTGTGGTTTGTTTTGGTGGCATTTTACTTCGTAGCCCATTGAACTGCATCACGCCGTTTCAATGGTAAACGAATCACCTGCTTTGCGGATGTTATGTTCGTGCCTCGCAAGCACAACACTTTTCCATCAGGTTCCTGTCATTTCGGATTTGATTCGTGCCCACTGATTTGAGACATTTTGCCGTGAAATAAATCGAGCATTAATGCTGTGAGCTATTTTTTCCAAGCTTCCTTCCTTGGCTGTGCGGGTTGCAGCATTCCCCACATTAATGTATCCACTATAGTCTTGCAGTCAGCGTTGTGCGGCGGCATGACGCTGCCCAGCGCGGTCGGAACTGGCTTGTGGTGACGGGCCCGTGTGACGTGCACCGCAGGCGCTGGGCCAGACGTACCCGCACGCGATCCTGATGCCGCCGCTCGACTACGCCAGCCGCTTGCAGCTGCTGACCAGGTCGGTGCAGGTGGCCAACGTGCCGCGCCACCCCAGCCTCGACCTGAGCACGCTCACCAAGCTCACCGACGGCTTCACGGCCGGCAGCTGCCTGCACATGATCCGAGAGGTGAGGCACACCGGGGATGGTGGGCCAGGTGAGGTACACCGGGGATGGTCGGCCAGGTGAGGTACACCGGGGATGGTGGGCCAGGTGAGGCACACCAGGGGATGGTTGGCCAGGTCAGGTACACCGGGGATGGTTGGACAGGTGAGGCACACCAGGGGATGGTTGGCCAGGTCAGGTACACCGGGGATGGTTGGACAGGTGAGGTACACCGGGGATGGTGGGCCAGGTCAGGCACACCAGGGATGGTTGACCAGGTTAGGCACACCGGGGATGGTTGGCAGGTGGGCCAGGTCAGGTACACCGGGGATGGTTGGACAGGTGAGGTACACCGGGGATGGTGGGCCAGGTCAGGCACACCAGGGATGGTTGGCCAGGTTAGGCACACCGGGAATGGTTGGCCAGGTGAGGTACATCGGGGATCGTGGGCCAGGTGAGGTACACCGGGGTTGGTTGGTCAGGTGAGGTATATCGGGGATGGTGGGCCAGGTCAGGTACACTGAGGATGGTCGGTCGGGTCAGGTACACCGGGGATGGTGGGCCAAGTGAGGTACACCGGGGATGGTCGGACAGGTGAGGTACACCGGGGATGGTCGTCCAAGTGAGGTACACCGGGAATATTTCCCAGGTAAGGTAGAGCCGGGGATGGTCACTGGAGGTGCACTGGAGATGTTTGCCAGGTGAGGTACACCGGGATGGTCGGTCAACTGAGGTACACTGGAGTGGTCGGCCAGTAGAGGTACACTGGATATGTTTTCCAGGTGAGGTACCCTGTGCGTTTCTACTTTCGGCAACACACGTAATGCGAGAAACGTTGTCACGCTGGAAAATCATCGACAGAGCCGCTCATCAACAAAGCATTGGTCGATATACCAGATAAATACCCCACGATGCTGGCTATTAGCCAATGCAAAATCACCCAACTGATAATATCGTCGAGTTCGCTGACGTGAAACTGCACTCATCGCGACTCAATGGGGACTGGCAGGACTGCGGACGGAGCCGGGGAGCGGGACGAGAACAGTGGCAGTGGCAACAGTGGCAATACCAGGGCCGGAGTTATGCTCGAGCAATCCTGGATTTTCAGATCGTAGTTGTGGAACCATCGAATTTGAAGAGGCTTCAGAGACCATTTTGACAATTTGATCGGGATAGCCTTGCATATTCTTGACAACATTGCACGATTGCACTTGAAAGGTGCAACACATGTGTGCCAGTTCGCTGTTGAGCTACCTTATCCAGCCATATATCGGGAAAACGTAGATCATTTTATAGAGGGTAGGATGCTATAGATGCCGGATATCAAGCACATAGCTGTGTTTCAAACGCTGGAAAGGACCGTGGTTCAGCAGCATGCCGATAAGTCGCTTCTGAACTGACCGTTGTCCCGGGCGGCTCACCTATTGTGATGTGGCCGTGCACCAATGGTGGCGTGTCATAATATTAGTGGCCGTGTGTTGAAATATCAGTAGCGCTTTGTCGGTGTATCAGTGACAATGTGCAGAGATATCAATAAAACTGACATTGTATCAGTGGTAACGTGTCGGTGATCAATAACGCTGGGTCAGGATATCAGTGGCAGCGTCTCCATACATCAATAACACATTCAGGATATCAGTGACAGTTTGTCGAAATAGCAATGACACTGCCAACATATCAGCCTTAGTGTGACGATATATTAATAACACTGTGTCAGGATATCAAGGGCAGCGTGACTGAAAATCAATAACACATGCGTCATATCAGTGACACTGTGTCGAGATATCAGCGCCTTGACATCAGTGTTACGCAACGGTGTGTCAACGATCGTATGCTAACGGAATAGAGCGATAGCGATGCCAATCATGGTGGACCGGGCCATCACCGACAATCGTGCTGTGATGCCAATGCTGGCAAGCCGGACTTCAGTGATGGTCTGTTAATTTGTCTCTGATGGTGAGGGAGGAATAATGGTAGGCCGGGGTACCAATGACAATGAGAAGCGATGACCATGGTAATGAGCCGGAATGTAGATGACAGTGGGGCAGGGTATCGATGCTGGTGGACTGCCATATCTCTGGCAGTGTTCTGCATAATGAGGTGCTTCGGCGTCTATCGCAGGTCTCGTTGTTATGCAATTTCAGGCAAACAACTGACACCAACGGGAATGTCTGGGCTCCAGGAGGTATTAGTTATGACTCGCCTGGTGCGAGGTGTTGACTATATCCTTCCTCTTTCTTCTCTCTCGCTCTCGCTCTCACTCTCATTCGCTCTCGCTCTCACTCGTTCTCGCTCTCGCTCTCTCACTCCCTCTCTCACTCGCTCTCGCTTTCTCTTCCTCTCACCCGCTCTCGCTCTCGCGCTCTCACTACCACACTTGCTTGCACATTCAGCTCCGTTACAATGGTGGTGTCGGACCGATGCAATAGGACGGTGAACTGTTGCAGTTTTGAACCGTAAGTGACGCCCCCGCACGCTCCCTACCGGACCATGCTAAGCCGACGTTAAGGTGACGTTAAAGTGGCGTTAAGCCGCTGCGGTGGAACGCTTGGTACGAAGCTAGGCTTCGTACAATTTAATACAATATTGAGTACAATTTCGGAGGCTTTTTGTCGTCTCTTGCCATAGTGGATTTTTGGAGCCCACTCTTTTGGCGGGCCAGCCCACTTTAATATACGATCGCGCCTCTCCACTTATGCTAGCTTGACATAAAATGCACCGGACCCGACCTTCCAACATCCATGGATTTGATCAGCGTTAGAACTGCCGGATGCCAATATTTTATTCAATCCAGCCCTTCTGCCGGCGAATAATGTGCGGCGGTGCCGGGTTCCGGCCGGTCGTTGAACTTTGGCCACGAGGCGGGCTGGCCGGCCTCGTGCCCCGGCGGCACCGCGCACCGCTGAATTACAGATGGGCCACGCCGGCTGGCCGGCCGGGTCGACTGGCCATGACCCGGCGTGACCCGGCGATACAGAGACGGCCGCCCCGAAACCCCTGCCGTCCCGCCGGCTGTGCCGCCGTTGTCACCCGCCGACGTCGACTGCTGTCGCTGCTATCGATTATCGGTTCGCAGTTTAGCGATAGTTACCAAGGTGGTTGTGTCGAGTATTGGGTTGATGGCCCAAGCGGCAGTGCGTCGCAGGGGGCCGAGCCGGGTACTGGACTTGCGGCCGGGATCGATTTCGGTCAGGCTGGAAGTGGATGGCTGATTGTAACAGCCTTTTCGTGTTTGGTGGAAATTTGGTGCTGAAAGTATGCCGGCGGCGTGATCGTTAAAATGTGATAGCAGAATGTGATAGGCGGTGAAAATGTGCCGGTAGTTGTGTGGTTAAAATGTGGCAACAGTTTCTTAGGCGTAAATACGATGGCCGTGTTCAAACTGTTTTGTTCTTGAAAATGTTATAGTAGTTCGATGATGAAAACATAATGGATTGACGGTTATCACGGCCCTGACGCCTGGGTGCGCGTGTATTTCGTTCGCTTTTCTGGATATTTACGCGGGTATTGAATTAATCGTACTATTTACGCGGACCGAATTCTTTGCACGGACTATTAGTTCGGTTGTCGAACGATTTGCACTGGTGTCGTACTATTCGCACTTGTATCAGACTATTTGCGCCGACATCGTACGGCTTGCGCAAGTGTCGAACAGCGTGTGCGGGCACATGCCAATAAACACGATGAAGTTGTTATCTCTACATTTTGGATCACGAATCTTAAGCTTTCAGCTTGATGTGCTAACGCGAACTCCTTCAGTTAAACTAATACGTTGTCCATTGATTATCTATTTTATGATTTATATGTGGGCTATTCTAGGGCCTCCTCGGATTTAGGCCGCGTACGCTGTGTTTATTGGTGCCCACTTTTCTAGAATTCGAACTTTCACTAAGCACCTGAGTCCACGTTGCCCACCTGACAATTAGCATGAACCAGGATCTACTGCTATCCCCATTATGAACATTACCATCACGCATTTGGCACCACAGTGGAAGAGGCTGCGGTTAATTATCCAACACCAGCAATATAACAGAAAAGCAGAAATGTGCACAGGCCGATGTAATCAGGAGCATCACGGGCTGGCAGGGCACGAGTCAGGTCAGCCACAGCAGCCCGGGTCTCTGTCGAGCACCCCTTCACCACATAGCATCCAGCGAGCCAGTGCCGTTTGGACCAGTTCTCCCGGGACAGGGCGACATTCCGTACAGCACTGCAATTCCTCGGCCGGCAGGCAGCGGCAGCGAATAGCCCGCCACCTCTGCGGCAATGAGGTCAGCTGATCCAGACCGTGGCAAACCGCTGGCCAGAGCCGGTGATGGGAGACGAGCATGCTGGCCAAACCAGGCCTCGGCGCACCGCTGGCCAGAGCCGGTGATGGGAGACGAGCATGCTGGCCCCGGGGGGGAAAGAAAAAACCAGGCCTCGGCGCACCACTGGCCAGAGCCGGTGATGGGAGACGAGCATGCTGGCCAAACCAGGCCTCGGCGCACCGCTGGCCAGAGCCGGTGATGGGAGACGAGCATGCTGGCCAAACCAGGCCTCGGCGCACCACTGGCCAGAGCCGGTGATGGGAACGAGCCGCCAAACCAAACCCGGGGCACCGCTGGCCAGAGCCGGTGATGGGAGACGAGCATGCTGGCCAAACCAGGCCTCGGCGCACCACTGGCCAGAGCCGGTGATGGGAGACGAGCATGCTGGCCAAACCAGGCCTCGGCGCACCACTGGCCAGAGCCGGTGATGGGAGACGAGCATGCTGGCCAAACCAGGCCTCGGCGCACCACTGGCCAGAGCCGGTGGTGTCGCACAAAAATGCCGGCCAGACCGGAGCGCACCGCTGATCTAATCCGATGATCTGAGGCGAGCACGCCGACCAGAGCTCGTAGAACCGAGACCATGTGGAGCTGCGTGTGCAACAGAAAGGCCAAAGACAGCCGGGCAGCCGGGACAGTTGATCGGCCTCCACAGCCCAGGTGCAGCCCCAACGCGGCTCCTCCAACGCGCCGTCACATGGGTGTAAGTCATATAAAACTGTGCATTTGACTTACGATGACTTCCGACGAAGTTAGAAATGCGGCGACGGCTATGGGTGTTGTGCCATTGGATAGCCCAAACATTTGCATCGCAACGCATTTGGTGTCATCGACCAGCCGAATTCGTCGTGTACGCGCTTGCATACGTTTGTATGCACCTTTCTCACAGAAATGGGGTCGGTTGTAAGTATTCGTTGGTAATGGTCTAGAGCACGTGTATGATACATGTCCTCCCGATCATTGTGTTCTATTTTTTGCATATGTGGGCCTGACGTAATGACTGGAAGTTATTCACAAAATCCGTACGCCCCTGACCCGCGAGCCTAATGAATGCATGTATTTCCCAACCGGTGGCGCAGGAACAGCGTGACTATACACATCAATCTCCAGGAGTCTTAACCATCAAGCCTTATGCCTAAAAACAGTGGGTTTTTGAATGGCCATAACTTCTCAACATGTACGACTCTCGTATACTCTTGAACCAATCAACGACAAATGACGTCAGTCAGTATCTACTAAACAGAACATCGCTTCTAACTCGAGCGGCGTCTGCTGAAGGAATAACTATAAAGAGAAAGAGATAGAGAGATTATATATATATATATATATATATATATATATATATATATATATATATATATATATACTATATGCATGTGTATGGATATAGATACAGGGAGATACATGGACAGACATCATTCACACAATTGGTGAAGCCCAGTTCGCTTCAGTGCCGGCCAGGAGAACACACATGTGCATGTGCACTCCATTCTCACAAAATGTATTTTGATGGGCATGTGCATTGTGCATGCCGACACCAGCCAGAAATATCCGAGTCACTACTACACAGCAGGTCAAAGCAGGGTCACAGTTAACACAATATTCCAGCATGGCACACTAGCCTTGAGCCGTGACTAACAAGACGTACTAAAGAGCATCAATGTTATTGTCTGGACATATGATTTTGTATAATATACATAGTTCAGCCACAAAAGTCGCGAATGATTCCCCCACAGTGACGTAACCAGGATTTTCTTAAGGGGTGGCTAACCAAAACAAATGTGGCCAAACCGAATGCTTTCCACATGCGAAGAAGCACTTACAAGTTGTGGTTTGCATGGTGAAAACATTCATCTCTTGTATGGTTTAACGTATTTGTGGTTGACAAGAGGGCCTGGCACACCATTTGGGGGCCGCAGATTGGTCTTACGTAACCGACGAAAATGATGTACCCTTGGACGCTGATATAGCCACGGATGGATCTGGCGTCACATCGCACGCAAATACCAGGACGGGCTACACAGCCGAGCACCAAGGAGAAGCCTGATCAGCGGCCGGCAGCTTATTGCCGAAGACGCTGACTGGAGACTGGCCGTAAAATGCGGCTCGCGGCAATATGACTCGCCGAGTACGTGCGAAATGCCGCAAAAGCGCCACCCATCACAGCACCAAGAGCCCAGATCCGGTGCCGGCGACTGGCGACTGCTCAGAAAGCTCCCGACTTATAGACCAGAGCCGGACAGGAAACAACGACTGTTGTTTTGACGCCTCACGATGCAGAGTTGAGCTTTAGAGCCCCGGTGAAATTCCTGACGAAGTGCAAAGATGGCTGGTGTGTCCTGCATTTATGATTGGATTACGTGTATCGCATCGCACGAAGCAGCAGACCTGTCGCGCCGCCATGGAAGTATCGTCTGCGTGACATACCAGAAATGTGATGCCACCATACGAGTATGGTCTGTGTGGCTCACCAGATATGTGACGACAAAGCAGAAGTATCGTCTGTGTGGCTCACCAGACATTTTACGCCAATATAGAAGCATGGTCTGTGTGACGCATCAGACATGTGACGCTACCATAGATGCGTGGTCTGTCTGTCTATCGTCTGTGTGGCTAACCAGACATTTGGCGCCACCATAGAAGTATGGTGTGTGTGTGTGTTAACACATCAGAATGTGACGCCATCTAAGTGTTCCATAGGTGTGACACACATGCACGTGCCGTGCGACATCACAGAATACCTGTCGGCACAACATATAAAGTGGTTGAGCTCACCGCCGCGGGGAGGCGCCACGGGCGGGCAGTCAGGCCAGCCCCAGGAACTGGCCAGCCTCTGTCGGGCGTTTTACGGCGTCAGAAGTGACGGGAAACCGTCGAGCCGCGTCGAATGTGCAATTACGTCGTCCCGAGTATCACCAAGGATTTCGCGGTTGTAGCGTGTGATGTTCGACAAAGCAGCTGGGGGTAATTCTTGATGAAATATTCCTCAAGGTCTCTTTTTTTCTCCTGGGTTTTTAAGCTGTCTGGCAACGGGCATGACATCCAAGCTTGGCTTCTCCAACAAAGGCACGGCGTCACCGCCAGAGCATGTAGGAGGTAATGACAGATTGGCGAAGCATGCCGTTCGGTCAGCGATTATGGACAGCAGCGACTTTAGCTGGTCGCTCAGCACGGGCAGTCGCGCAGCCAGTGGATGGCCTCAGGGTTCGTCGGGTCGGCACCGTGATTAAGTGTACTTTGCGTCTGATATGCTCTTTGGGTGATGGGTGTTAATTTGGGGAAATGAAACTCTTAGTGCGTCAAAATTAGCTTAACTTTGAGCTATTTTAGCTAATGAAACTTAGCTCAATAGAAATTAAATTGGATCGGTACACATCGATTTGTCGAAGAAGACAGCAATCTGATGACGTTCCTGGACTGTCCCCCCACCCCATTCCTCAATTCGGTTAGTGCAGAGGGAACCATGTCCTGATCGCCTCCATGTGCGTGTGTCGCCATTGTCCGTCGGGACAGCGAGGCTAGTCCGTCTGCCAATCGAGCCGGCTCGGTCCCAGACCAGACCAGCCGGTATGTTTGTGTGTGTGTGTGTTTTGGCCGACCGCTCCTGAGGAGGCCGCAGCGCGTTATTCCGGTGTCGAGCCATTTGTTGTCATAGGCTACAGGCCGCCACAAACGTCGGCTGAGGCGCCGCTTCGCCGACTGCGCCAATCACCCGTTCGATCGATCGCACTTGTTGAGCCGTCGAAAATACAGCACGCTTACGCGCATCCATCCAACATCCAACAAGCACAACGCATGGTACATGACGTCTTGCAAATCATCATGTCCTCTCAACACTGCACATAATTACACACAGCACGTGGATCATCGTTCTCTTTCGGGCCATTCGTTGTCGTCCACAAAGCGTCCCCAACTTGGGTGAGCTCTTGTATTTATGAATCTAGGTACCTTATCTCGGAAAGCGTCGGCACAGTTCTACAAGAGTAGCAGTTATGACTTGTTGCGTCACTGAAATGACAATCCTGTCTGTCGATCGGCCGGTTCGGGTCGCTCCCTGACCGCAGTTGTGGACGGTCGCCGGCGCGAGGTGACCTGACCTGACCTGACCTGCGCGGGTGCGGCGCGGTCAGGTGTCCGTGGCCGAGCCGGCGGTATCAGCCCGGACCCGCAGTATGCAGTGTGGCGGCGCAGTGCACGGACGGTGTGACACGATTAATCACAAGTGACTTGCGAGCAATGGTCGGCCTGAGGTGCCCCATGCCCGATACCATGCGGGAGGGAGCGTCTGATTGCCTTCAATGAGGTCGAGGAGGCCGTACGGTTGCTGATATGACTCGGATCCACACAGTGTTAGGAGCGGATCGAACCACGTCGGGATCTGTGGTGGGGCATTGTGCCAGGAACAGATCGAGTCACGTCAGGTGCTGTGGTGAGACAGTGCCAGGAGCTGATCGAATGACGTTGGGGGTGGGGGGGGGGGGGTGACTGCAGTGGGACACATCGTCAGCAGAGGATCGAGTCATGTCGGGAGATGTGGTGTGATTCACCGGAAGCTGTGATGACGCCATTACGCTGGACACCGATGACGCGACGACATCGGGCACGTGTGATGACGACACCGTTGGCAGGTGATCACCGAGAAGCGCATCGTCAAGCTGAGGAAGCGGCCGCTGAAGACGTCCGAGTTCGTCCCGGTGCTAGCCGCCCTGCAGCCCGTCATGAGGTAGGCAGTGTCGCCACCTGGGCGCATGCGTGTCTGATGGAGTTGTGAGCGCTGGCGTGTGTTCTCATGCATGTCTGGTGGAGTTCTTGTGAATGCTAGCGTGTGCTCTCATGAACGTCTGGTGGAGTTCTTGTGAATGTTTGCGTGTGTCTACATATGTGTGTCTACATATGTGTGTCTTGTGTGTTGGGCACCGGTACCATGTCTCCAAATATTTCACTTATTTTGCTTATTATATGTCACTCATTATACGCACCGGGTCGTGACCCGAGTACGTACTGGGTCGTGACCCGAGTACGTACCGGGTCGTGACCCGGGCACGTACCGCCGCTGGCCGGCGCGCGTCACCACGCCGTGGCCGAGCGGTGTGGTGACGCCACGCCCCGGTCACCGCCGGCAACGCCGTCCAGGGTCACGGCGTCGTCAATACCGTGGTAAGTGGCGCGGCGTGTCCGTGGCCCGGCTGTGACGGATGGCGCGCTGAGCACGCGCTGACCACGTGCTCAAGTTGGCGCCGTCGGTGCACGCGACGGCCGGGATGCCTGCGGTGGAGTGGGTGTGTCCGGCGTGCGCGGATTGCCCGGATTGCCCGGATTGTCCGTGTCCGCTGCAGTAGCTGAGGTAGGTGTGGCAGTGCTAGTTGACGGACGCGGTGCGACTCGCTTGGGTGCCGCACGTGCAGGAGGTCGCGGCGCGGCACATCGGTGCGCGCTGAGTGTGGCGACGCCAGGGGCCAGTCGCTGAGCAGGGCCGACCGTGTCGTTACAGGGAGCAGCAGGAGCAGTACGACGCGTGGCTGACCAAAACGCCGTTGGGCAAGAAGCGGCAGAAGATGCTGGACGCCGACGAAGAGGAGGCGAGCAAACAGAAACAGAAACAGCCCAAGAAGTGATCCCTTGCCGAATGGGCTGTTGTAAGCGATTGAGTCTAGTCATTTCGATGCATTATGTTCAGGTGAAATTCACATCGACCGAAGTAGTTTCGTGCCGTGTCCTTGCGAGCACAAACTGCACATAGTTACTGTTCACTGGCGTTATCTGTTGCTTTCGTGTCGCCGGAGCCTAGCTACGGTGGCTGAAAACAACTTGCCTGCGCAATGAAGTATTGTGTCAGGCAGACGTTGCCGCCGGCGCCGGTACGCATCGCCCAAATTGACCATCCACACACGGTGTTCCTAGTGAAATAGCCTGGCTGTGCTTACCTTGGCAGGTTGTCGGTAAAAGTCAACACGAAATGTGCGTGTAGAGGTTAGCCACTGTTTGGTGTCTGATATATTCTGTTTCAGCGCGGAGCGAAATCAGATGAAGCGTGAGTTTTCTAGTCACTGTATTCAGGGTGCTACTACTGTCCAATACACAGCCAACACTCGATCAAAGCGCATGAGTCGGTTTGGCCGGGAGTGGGCGCCGGGTTCTTAGTTCAGCAGCACTGTCAGCGATAGCACTGACACTGTCGACAGCACTGTCACTAGCTTCTTCCATTGGCCAACACTGGCACACTGGGCTCTTCGGATCCCCGGTAAATGCCCGTGGCCGACTACTGTGTGGCTGACGGCCGCTGTCACCGTCACTGCTCGTGGCCAACTACTGTGTGGCTGACGGTCGCTGTCACCGTCACTGCCTGCGGCCGACTACTGTGTGGCTGACGGCCGCTGTCACCGTCACTGCCCTTGGCTGACTGCCGCTGTCACCGTCACTGCCCGTGACCGACTACTGTATGGCTGACGGCCGCTGTCAGCGTTTCCAGAACTGCTTGTACTGGCTGGCGTCGAACACGTCGTCCACCTCCTCCTCGATGACCACCTTCTGGCGGGGCTTGCGCCGCTGCAGCCGCTCGTTCCGCTGCTCGTCGGACAGTGTGCTCAGGTCGAGCGGCAGCTGGCGGAACACGTGACCGGCAGCTGCGTCAACACACTCACCGTACAGACACCAGCTGATCGCATCTCTGGTGCAAACACCAGCTGATTACACATCTGATGCAAAACCAGCTGATCGTGCCTCTGGTACAAATTCCAGCTGATCACATCTCTGATGCAAACACCAGCTGATCGCGCTCCTGGTGAAAAAACTTGATCAGCACATGCCTCGTACAGGTACCAGCACCAGCTACACGATCATATTCGTCATACGAGCACCAGCTGAGTAAAAAAAAACGGCGCTTCCAAGAAAGTGGACCGAGGAAGTTTGTGCACAACGCGGAAGCTTGCTTTCTAATCAACCTTGAAGGTATTTTTTTCCAGTGGAGCACCTTACAGCTAGACCAGAGCACTTTGCCGAACCCAGTATTTCACGAATTTCTGATGTCAAACGTCGCACTCCATTTTCGCCGTGGTTAGCAGAATGTGGTGGCACTATACGCGCAGGCAAATGAACCTTTAAAATCGGCAAAAATAACGTCATGTCGAATGTGATAACACTTAAAACTGCACGAGCACACAACAGGCAAAAAGGTACGTGACACAACACGGGCAGCAAAGCGAACGTCCTGGAAGGAATATGTAACCACAATTAACAGATTTACGCCCAAGAATCAGATATCCCGCATAGAGCGCACAGGTTACCACTATACCTATGTTCTCATTCCCGTACCACCCGTGGCTGGTGTGGGTGGTACGGGAGTAAGGGTGGTATAATCCGCCATGAAGCGTGTTTCAGGGGAGATAAAAGAGCGGGACTTGGGACATGTGCCCCTCATTGAAACGTTCCCACCTTGACCGATAAAAAGCACCGATGGAAGACCGAGTCCCCGAGCCCTTCCCCGCTCAACTGATTTGTCAGCCCAAATGGGCACCCCTCTATGAGGACAAGGCACCTATTTGAGAACAAACAAACCCACCCATTCAATATTCTCGAGTCACCCACGGCTCATGGAGCCCCACTGAGGGGATGGCGCGACTTTATGCAAGTGCCGCCATGAAACTTCTAGGCCCGCCCCTGGTGTGCATTGCCCAGAAGTTGACACACCCTGTCGGCAACACCAGTAACCTAGCTAGGAAATCACCGACACCAAGTAATCGATTTCACCAAACTTCTACTATTCCAAACCCACACTCCACAAGCCAAATGCAAGTGCACGGCCAATGAGGTGAGCAGTGCATGTCCTACTTGTATGTATCGCCTCCCTGGCTGCTGTTGCTGAAAGTTTTCACGCGGTGTCTCCCAGTATGAACTTAGGAGGTGCGCATGTACATCATGTGCATGGTCCTCTAATGTCCTCTAATGCACTATTTGAGACGGGGTCATAAATGTCGGTTACGGACGAGGCGTGCAGAGTGGTTGGTATCTGCAGATATCCTCTACTATCATACTCTTTCCATTCAACGGCGCAAAGCGCTAGCCTTTTTATGCAACTCGATTACGTGAATCGCTTCTCTTCAAGAGAAGCAATTCACGTAACCGAGTTGCAGGTTTATTGGCCGCACTACAAGTTTACGACACTGAGACAAAGACAGACCATGTTATGGCCGTCGAAGGTTGACGTGATATACTGTACGCTTAGCCGACCGACCAACGCCATTGCGTGCATTTTTTCCCGTGCGCGATTGCCAAAACAAAATTAACTCGCATCGGATACCGAATCTTTCTGGTGGCTACAAGTATTTACAAAGTCATGGTTCGTTTTATATTTTCCAGTGCAACCATCGGAAAGGAAAGCGACTTTCTCCAGTTCTGAATGCGCCTGTCGTATGTAAGACACCAACGCGGACTGGAATGCTGCCGCTGAAACTGATTTGTGTTGGGGAGGTAAACCACGCAAAGGCTTTGGCTGCTGCTGAATAGGAGTCGCTGACCCAATCCAAAAAAAGGAATCGCTGCTGCTGCATAACGATAGCGGACGAAAAGTGCATTGGAAGTTATCCCAATGCAAGCTTGGAGCCGCATCTTGAGTGTTGGATGTAAAATGGAATGAACAGCACCGATCACGACCGCCTCAGCGTCAGAGATAGTCGCGCAGCTGCTTCAAGTACTAAGGATACAGCCGGGCGATGAAGTGACGAGTCAGATTCCATGCTGCATCACAAAGCGTAGAAAGGTGCTCGTCGATCGGAAGTACATCAATCGACATACAACGATCATCATATCACACACAGACGCTACGAGTGCCCCGCCGTCGGCCAGCACGCAATAGTAAGGAATCAGAGCCGCAAAGGTTGAGAAATCCGACGGCAGGTCTGGCATCTCCTTCCTAAAAAGCAGTACACAATTCGTCAAGATAAAAAAACACCTTGAAGTAGCTAAAAGCTTCCGAGTGCACATCCTGTGCCTTCAACATTTCGAATGGTTTTGGCATTCTTCAGCCAGAGCATAACCTAATGCCGTCCGGCTCGTAAAATTTAACCACTTCGCTGTTCAATTTATGTCCAGGAACCTGCATGGCTGTGGCGGCTTCCATGAATATCCAATAAAACGTCATCAAATGGTGGCGACAGAGGAACGATAACTCGTGGCTCGCGCGTCAACAGGACCCAGCGACCGAAGACCGGACCGTGACGAAATCGTGCAGGCCACCGTAAACTCTGATAACCTTAAGCAAGCATAGATTATCGATATGTGACCTGTGTGACATTCCATGACTTGTGGATAGTCTTGTTTTCTCCCAACAAAGTGCCCCAAATACGATTCCATATCTAATACTTTACATAATGCACACATCGAGCTTCAACTTAACGCTAGGTCGCTAGCTCACATGTGACCACTGTGACATCCCATGAAATTAAACCGGATATGATCGTGATCTATCAGGAAAGGAATTTAAAGTGAGATCCATATCGATGACTTATACAATACACAGAAATAAAATATAGCAAGATATTGACGTCAAGTCGCTGACCCACTTAAATGGTTTTTTGCAAAATCGGAAGAGTGGTGAACGATTTTGGGCCTGCCTTGGTGATTTGTCCAATGCAGGCCCGAAATCGTTGCTGGAATGCCTTGGAATCGCCCCTCACCTGTTCCGAATGAAAACTTCGAAGCATTTGGACCTGTCAAAAATACAAACATTGGGATGATAAGTGCACAAACTGATTCCTCGATAACCAAGTGGGTGCTCCTGTCCCGCCTCGTTCCTCTTCCGATCCACAACCGCAAGGTTCGCCTTTGACCCTAAGGTGGTTCCCCTCTATCCACAAGTTCGCCTTTGAGCCCAAGGTTCGCCTTTATCCCCAAGACTGCGCTCGATGCACGAGGGGGCAAACCATACGGTCGGCCATCCCCCACGCCGAAGACTCGCTAGTTAGTTATTGGAGTTTAGGGGCGAATCGACTACATCGGTCATGCAGCGCCCACCCCGAGCCAATTACCTTGATTATTTTTCTTGGCTCGTGATAACGGGCGGTGTAGGTGGCGCCGTCCGCCATCACCACAGTGCAGGGGTACAGCTGTACGGCGTGTTGTCGGGTCACGCGACTTATAGCCGCCCGGTTACAGTTGAGGTGGCGTCGTGGAGCCTCGGACACGGCCGCCGTCAGCAGCCGCGACAGCACGACGCACCGACTCATCTGCCGACCGGCAGTACTGTCAGCACACCCTGAACACGGCCGTCAGCATCGTCAGCGCACTCTGAACACGGCCGTCAGCATCGTCAGCACACCCTGAACACGACCATCAGCAGCACGATAGCACAGCGCGCCGACTCATCTGCCGGGTGTCAGTACTATCAGCACGCCCTAAACACGGACGTCAGCATTGTCAGCACACTCTGAACGCGGCTCGGAGTAACTTGATGTCAGATATATCAGCTGCAGCCAGCCCAGACGACTCCGTGAGCACTGTTCGAACACTGCTGGTCTTGCTGATCCGAACGTCTGCTAGTGCAGTGTGCCCGCAACCTCCGCACGTCTGCGTACAATCCGCACATCTGCATATAGCCCGCACATCTGCACAGTTCACACATCTACACACAGTCCGCACGGCTACACACAGTTCGCACATCTACACACAGTCCGCACATCTACACATAGTCCGCATATCTGCAGTCCTCACATCTGCAAATAGTCCGCACATCTACACATAGACCGCAACATCTGCACACAGTCCGCACATCAAGTCTCCACATAGTCAGTTATCGCCATGCGGTGTGTCCAAATTCGCTCAATTAGGCGTTAGAATACAAATGAAACAAATCATGCCGTCATAATTCGTAATGGCCGATAGCAATCGAGCGGATTTCAGGTGATCACTGGCCAGGAAGTAGTTGCACATTCCTATCTTGTTAACTATGCTCACGATTTCGAAGGTGGCTCAATATGAAATCGTATTTACGTCGTTTCATCGATTTCAAGGCTCACCAATTTGGACACGCTATCCATGCATATTCCGGGAGACAACTTTTCCGTACATCTGTAACTATGCATATTCCGGGAGACAACTCAGTGCATCAGTAGTCATGCATGTTCGGGGAGATAACTTCTCAGTACAACTGTAGTCATGCATATTGATTGATTGATTGATTATTTGGGCTTAAGGGCGCGCAGACTGCGAGGCCATTTAGCGCCCATAACAGTTAGTTGTTCCAGCCGTCGCTATATGATGTACTCTGTACTACAAGTATTATCTTTCTTGGTGCATTGATGTTAACGCCCCGGGTAAATAGCATAAAACTTCACATCACATAGGAAGCTGAAGACCCGGATTGCACGACCGGTGATTTATCACCTAAAACTGCCAGGAGGGAGTGGGCCTGATCACTCCCAAAATGACATCGACGCTCCGGCCCAAGCATAGGGCATGAAATCAGAACGCGGATAACTGTCATTACTGCATCACATCTCGGGCACAATGGTTCATTATCCCCATTGAGTAAGTGAACATGGGTGGAGTACGCATGCCCTATACGTAAACGACAAAGCGTCACCTCGTCTCGCCTTAATCTGCGCGAGCACGAGAGCCACTGGCCGAGGGATGGCTTTATTAGTCTTAACTTGTTGGAACCAAGCTCGTCCCAACTCGTCTGCCACTTGCTTGTCAGAAAAGTAGAGATCCCTGAGTAGTAACCTCTGGCAGGGATTGGAAATGATCTGCGCAAGGGAGCCTGTACTGCTCGCCTAGCAGCGCTGTCCGCTTGCTCATTTCCTGCGATACCTATGTGGCTTGGAATCCAGGAGAAGTGCACAGTTTTTCCGGCCTGATCTAATAAAGTCAAGCGACGGAGGATGTCATGTACTAAGGCGTCTGTTGGATTAAAACTATTCAGCGCTAAAAGGCTGTTCAACGAGTCGCATAAAATTACATGATTTTATATATCCCCAACCTCTATAGTTAGTTATTTTGGCTTTCGGGCGCTTCGACTACTCTGGTCATATTGCGCCCACCCCAAACCTCTATAAATGATTTATCAATTGCCACCATCTCAGATGTGTACACAGATAGTCACAGTGTACATAGTCATGCATATTCCGGGAGACGACTTCGCAGTGAGACGACCGGTGAGACTCGAACCCACAATCTTTCGACTGTGAGACGGGCAACTTACCCCTGGACTACTCGTCCTCCGAGTCTGGTTGACTTGATATTTCATATGGAGTGCAGCATAAATCAGACTGCGAAACATTCCGACACGAGGCGGTGCAACCATGATCAAGTACACACAAATCCGTCCAAATCAGCAACGTTTCCGGCCACGCCTTCTCCACTCACAGACCCGCTTTTCACACTTGCACTGTTACCAACTGTCTCCACATTTCCTCATGAAATCCCCGCACCTTCACAGAAGCGTTGTGCGGCAGAGCCTCCCAGCCGGGGGAACAGCTGCGGCAGGTGTGGCGTGCCGTCCGTGCCGCGCAGACTGGCTGCCACCGCAGACCCCTGCCCACCACAGCACGACGCCAGTGTGCAGGCAGCACGGAGGCAGGCTGGTTCTCGTTGAGCTCACTGCTTGCTCTCGCTTGGCCGCCGCCACAAACGGCGCCTAGTACCGGAAAGACGCGACGCCAAATCGTTTGGCATACGCCGATGCAATTAATACGCAACGGCGGATGCATATGTGGTCAGGTGCCAAAGCGAAATATATTGTCGAACTACCGTAGACACGTGGCTCTACGCAATTTCTAGCACGGCTTGCTGAGCTGTATACGCCTATGTTCCAATTGTGACATGGAGTTCGATAATCCCGAGGCTTTCGAGTCAGTGAACACGAGTTGGTGCTTCATGATAAAGGTGTATTTACGAGAAGCTCGCAGTGACAAACAAAAAAAACGGTTAAATGGGATGCCGCACTGCATACCATCGACGAACGTCCGGCCAACAGCCCACCCAGACCGGGACAGCGTCGGCCCACTTATGCACCTGACACGCCGACACCGTCGGCCTGCCCTGCGGCCCTCCCAGGTCACCGTTCGGCGCCGTAGCTTCGTTCACCCGTGCACACATGGACACAGAGGCCGCCGCGAATGACTGACGTCACGGCAGGTGACCCGGCTCCGCGGTCGACCGTCGGCCGACCACCGTCTCCTCGTCTATCTGTCCCCGTCGAGTGACTGTCTCGCCAGGTTGGCACGCAGAAGCCACTGCGGCTGCACCAATGGGAGCGCTCCGAGTTCACGACGGCGCTCTGCCGGAGCACGCAATACAGTTGTTTGCTCTGGCGAACTTGCTGCCACCTGCCCTCTTGCCGGCATACTTCAGGCTCAAACTACACCTCGGCACCCGATCCGGACAACGTGACTCCGAACCCCCAGGAATAGCGGCACCACTGTAAAGTTAACGAGACTGTGCATATTTAATCTCAATATGCAAAGTCTCACAATCTGCTCACTCCGGAGGATCAACACGCCATCGCTTCTCCGCCAAACTGCGTGCAACGAAAGCAACGTACAGAACCACCTCCAACGCTGCTCGAAATAGAACACTGACGCCACAACAATCGAACCACAAGCGCATTTGTCAAAGTGGGACGGACACACCACAATCTGCTCACGCCGTCCTGTAGCCTGGTGGACGATCCGCCAACGGGCACGCAGTGCGCCCGCTGACTACGAACAGGCCACTGGCCGCCATCTGTGCCGGCACTGGCGGCCCGTCAAGCCCAAAGACCAGCATGTCGAGGAGGCACTGCCGAGCTCGCCGCACGCTACGTGGCCGCTCACATCACGTGCGCCACCCACAGCAGCACCAGCACGGTGCCGGCCAGCGCCACGAACGGCAGCCACGTCTTGACGAAGCCGCAGGCGCCCGTGTAGCGGCCGTGCACCAGCATCAGCGCGGCCAGCTTCACCATGTTCCACGAGATGCTGCCGTCGTAGGCCATCAGGTTGAGCGCGCGCGCCGTGTGCGAGTGGCAGTTGTCGCAGAACAGGTTGTGCATGCGGTGCGAGTAGATCTGCGACGCCTCGGCCACGGCCCGGTCCCAGCCGGCGGCGCCGCCGGAGGCCCGCTGCGGCTCCAGCCGCCAGTACTTGGTCGGCCGGCCGAACGCCATGTCGCCCTCGCCGACGAAGTAGGGGCCGGCGAAGTCGCGGATCACGCCCGTCGACGTGGCGATGCCCATGTGGCCGACGAACGGCAGCAGCCAGGAGAGCACTGGGATCGGCGTCCACACCACCGAGAACGGGTAGCGCTGCCGGTCGCCGTCAATGCCGGCCTTGTCGTCCGACTCGAGGCAGCTCATGACGGGACCGGCCCACTCACAATGGCACGACGCCGGACACGACCGGCAGAGCTGCGACGGCGGCGCCGGCGACGACGACGACGGTGACACTCTGCCGACAGCACAGCACTTGTCACAACGGTCGTCGCCGCTGCCACCGGCACACCGCAGCCCAATAGCGCGCCTACACACAGACGCACACACTCCAATTAACGGTGCACCCCGGCACACAACAGTGCAGTGGCAAAACGCCACACTGGTGCACCGGCAAAGAGTCACACCTCAGTGTGACGGCACGACGTCCCCAGTGCACCGCTGTACTGCATAGTGTACTGGTAGAGCGTGATATTGCAGCGTACCGGCAGCACATTGAAGCATGCCAATAGAACATTGCACCGATCAGGCCGCAGGACTGCCGGAATTTGGAGGCCTGGAACTAGGGATGCATGGGATCGAAGATTCTACGATACGCTCTGATACCAAATTTGCGGTACAAGAGGAAAAACATCCGGCCGGATACTGGAACTGCTGGGAAACGGAACAATCTCAGGTCGGCTCATTCGAACACCCATGTCAGCTAATAAATACACCAATAATTATTGCAAGACCAGGTCAGTGTGTGCATAAATTATATGCTTTATGTGGAAAAGTGCATCCAATCCGGGAAAACGACGTTATAGTACTTCGCGTGGACTGTGTTCATCCTCCCAAGGGTTTTGCCACATCGGATCTTTCGGGTGGTGTGTCTGTTTGGGCTGTGGGTGTGCTTCAGGTGTTTTTTTTTAATCTGTGGGAGAGATAATATCTAACCATGCAATGTTGTGACTCGCTGTTCAAGGGGCCGATGTTCGAGGTCGACGAAAAAAAAGAGTCTGCAGCAATGCGTGAACTTTTTCGCACAATTCCCAACAGAGGGAAGGAGATAAAAAGAAGCTTGAGTACATCTCCGCTGTTCTAAGACCCCGAGCGTTATCACCCGCCGAGGATTAAAAGGCCGGGAAGTATGTGTGCCAGCTGACAACTTCAACGCCTATCTTGCTTCCGGCGACTCAGTGCATGAGTCGTATGCGTCAATGACTGTGCACATTGAGGGAGTGTTCCGTGTCCCCAACGGGGAGGAAGCTGGTGGCAATGCATTTGACCACCCCAATCGTTTGATTGGTTAGAGCGCTGGCCTGCACTGCTCTCCCGTCATGGCAAGACAAGGTGCGAGTAGTCGCTTCACGCGCTCAGACTTTGCCCCCGACTGACATGGTTAACTGGCAACGGGCCCGATAAGGCCGGGGATGAGCCACCGGGGCAGTGTCGGTGCAATGACGGCACGTTAAACTGTCGATAAAAAAATCCGTTGAACTAGTATTCATGGATTGGGCGGTGAGACCAGGATGCATGCCATAAGCTCAGCTGAGTAATAGAAACCAGGTTCATAACTCCACCTTAGCAAGAATTAATACAAAATGTTATGTTTTAAACAATGCAACATCTATTATCTCACTGGAAGAATCGCTGCAGGCGAAAAAGCTTGAAACCTGAATGATAGTCATTCGACGGAAATCGACAAAGCTGTGCACCACGACCACCCCGATGGCTCTGCACCACGACCTCCACGATGGCTCTGCACCACGACCACCACGATGGCTCTGCACCACGACCTCCACGATGGCTCTGCACCACGACCACCATGACGGCTCTGCATCACGATGGCTCTGCACCACAACCACCACGATGGCTCTGCACCACGACCACCACGATGGCTCTGCACCACCACCACCACGATGGTTCTGCACCACGACCACCACGATGGCTCTGCACCACGACCACCACGATGGCTCTGCACCACGACCACCACGATGGCTCTGCACCACGACCACCACGATGGCTCTGCACCACAACCACCACGATGGCTCTGCACCACCACCACCACGATGGCTCTGCACCACCACCACCACGATGGTTCTGCACCACGACCACCACGATGGCTGTGCACCACCACCACCACGATGGCTGTGCACCACCACCACCACGATGGTTCTGCACCACGACCACCACGATGGCTGTGCACCACCACCACCACGATGGCTGTGCACCACCACCACCACGATGGTTCTGCACCACGACCACCGCGATGGCTGTGGACTGCCAGCGCCGAAACTAGCGGCTGCGGAAGACTCGTGGAGCTCATGCAGTCCCGCTCAAGACATTCCTTCCGAAGACATGCTGGACATGCTGGCGAAGAACCCGGTCGCTCGCGATGACAAATATATCTCGTGTACATCGGACATCCGGACATACACAGCAACAGAGTTACATTCCCGTCACATGGTTTCAGTGGGGGAATCCAACTCTGGAGGCAGACCACTCCGCAGCTGCACGTGCGTCACCCGCAGCAGCATGACCACGGTGCCGCCCAGCGCAACAAATGGCAGCCACGTCTTGACGAAACCGGCACCGCAGATATGCTAGATAAAACGTGTGATGTGGGATATGTGATAAATTCCCATAGACAACATTCGACGTCATCCTCTGGTAAGAGATGGAGCTGCCAACGTGAATCTTGGCCATACATTGCGCCGATACACTGCACAGTGCATCGCCGTCAGCCGATCGTCGACATTGTTGTAAGCTCATAGTGATCCATGAGTGACCTGCTCGCCAAATGCCGCCGTCTGACCTCAACCAATCGTGCGAGCCTGCGAGAAAACGGCATCCTGCACGCAGGAGCAGTGTCCAGCTGGTGGTGGAGTGCCTGATGGTCATCGAACGCCCTTTGGTTATGCGTCACTCTGAGCACACTGAGTCACCGCGGTCAGTGCATTGTGCAGATGAATAGAAGATGCGTGAGAGCTTTCTGCACACACCGAAACCATTGTTTACCCAACAAAGTAGATGGGCGCCGATACGTCGTGCCTATCGTGTGTGATATCACACATACATGGTTCAGAGTGGTTTCTGCTAACGATCGGACAAAATGACAGGGCTGTTCGAACAATGCTTGACGAGCCACGGACAACTCTGAGGGCTCCCTTCTTGAGCTCGTACGGCGATTCCATGAGCATCCTAAACGAGGGGACCTACATCACAGCGGCCGCAATCATCCAGACATCCGGGACTAAAGTGTTTTTGTTGTTGCTTTTTTTTTGGGGGGGGGGGAAGAGGCACAATGCAGATAGAAAGAGCTAGTTCCATCCGTGTGACCTCACGGAAGACATTTCAAATGACCCTGGACCGGAGCGGTGCAGCAGGCAGCAGGATCAGAACTTTTCCATGCAGGCTGTGGCAGTCATGGACAAGTTGCTGCATTGAAGTGGGGATAAAAACATGGCTGTGGTGGTGCAGAGGCAGCCACTGAGGTGCACAAATTCTTCAAGTCACAACCCATCCCAAAATCCACAAACCCAGTACAGGGATGGAAGCAATATAGTGACTAGGTACTCATTTGAGAGCTATCACAAAGTCTCCTCATCACTGACAAATTATTCATGAAATAAGGTGGAATGTACCACTTTCTGAACACTGAACCAACATCACTCCCAGTTAAGCATCAACATCATGCTTTGGGATGAGTCTTCATGAGGTCTTCATATCCAATTTCTCACAGTATCTGGTTGATAGTATCATGCTCATGATCACTATTGTGGATCACAATGCATGACATCTCTTAGAACAATTCCAGGTAAGAGGATTACCTCTGACATGATCTCAACATCAAGAAAATTAGCACAGGTTATACAAAAATTGCATCCCTTCTGTTTTTTTCTATTTATTTTGCAGATAGACCACCACCAATTAGTAGAAAGGAAATCTGACCCTGGGAAATCAGTGGACAGGTAGCAAGCTATTAATGCCCACATAATTATCAGGGTCACACAATGAAAATGTTATGGGGAATACAGACATGTTGAAAACAGATTCATATGGAGATAACTCATGCAGAATAACATGGGCATGTACAAGCCTGCCAATATCCTCCAACACACAAAAAAATCTTATTGCTAAAATAGGTATCCCAAGTTGGGTATCTCCAAGGAAATGGGAGTAAGAGTATGTATGACTACACTGTTGGATCAACAGTGTGTTTGAAAAAACATATGAGTTAAGTGACATCAGCCCCATTGAAAATTTCTACATCTTACAGCCAATACTTTGATATACATCTTATGGCCAAACATTTCACACCTAAAGAAAAATAATAATTTTAACACTGCTCCTTAGCCCTACACCTTCCATGTACTGTGAGCACAGGAAGAAAGTGGCTTGCAGTTGGGTATATAGCATAAGAAGTAATGTTAAAAAATATATTTTAAAAAGATGCAACATAACCTAACCTGCCCAAGCCTAACATAACCTAACCTTCCATGCCAGAAGGCAAATTCTTTTCTAATGGGAAATTTCCAAACAAAAAATCAAATTAAAAAACCTAACCTAAATAAGCCTGAACTTTTTTAAATAAAAATTTGAATGTTTTTAATGTTCAGAAAAAAACTTACAGCAGAACTGACCTAACTTAACCTAACCAAACCAAACCACTTTGTATGCTTAATGGAGGCAAAAACATGTGCAAACTTCTACCATAGCTTGTGCAGTAAAAAAATTGATAGCTATCTGCTGATACATATGTTGCACTGTCTGTTCATTTTTGTTATTTTTTATCACAGTGATTTTCTTCTTCTTGTTTTTTTAAGTTGTCTGTGAAGTATCAGTGGATCATCAACCCATTCACATAAGGTACCATCACAACACCAGCCACACTGCTGACTGCCAGACCCACATTAAGGGGACAAGTAGCCTAGGGGTAAGTTGCTCATCTCACAATCAAAAGGTTGTGGGTTCAAGTCCCAACTGTTGCTACTCTTTGCCCATGACCAGTCAGCGTGAGAGATTGGTGACACTGCATGACTCAAAGGTTGATGTGTCATAAAAAACAATAACCAGCCAACCCACGTCAACAACATTTGATGAAAAGTACCATAATGTTGCAGTCTGGAGTGTATGGATAGGTGCCTGGTGCTGGTTGGCTGATCATACACTGGTAATTCATTTTGCATTTAAAAATCATAATAATCTTAATTGGAGAAAACCACCAAATAAATATAATGCACCACATTTGTACTTTTTGATACTCTTTTAGATTAGCAACATTTGAAGCTTCTTTAAAGACTCTAAGTGCAGTTTTCTTAGCCTTAATTGCTTTTATCAAGTCTGGTGTAAGCCATGCTAGCTTTCCTACCCTTCTTTTGCATCTTTGTTTTTGGGTGACATGTCTAATCTGAATTTCCTTCAAGTCAGATTTGAACTTTTCCAACATTTCACAGGCATTTAAATGGGAGAATTCTTCTTCCCATTTGATGGCACTTAAAGCAGCTCTCATGCAGCCAGTCTGCTCTGTTGAAATTTTGAACCTTTACCAAATTATCCTTAATAATTTCCCCCTTAATAAATTAAAAAAAGTAGAATTAAACTGATAATCATTAACAAATAACAATATGCTGCTTCCTGATTATTATTGAGACTGGTTGGTTGGTTATTTGGGCTTAGGGGCACATCAACTTCTTGGGTCAAACAGCGCCCAATTACTGACTGTTTCTCAGCTCTATGGGGTCTGGCAGCTGACATATGACTGCCAGATGACAAACTGGTGGTGTGGTTAAATTAGCAAATGCTATGGTAATAAGTCAATATTCTGACCAGCAGTTGATACAATTACAAAAGTGCACTTCAATTGATAGCTACCAAACAAGTTGGTATGGTGCATGCATTCAATCTCCATGGTGCACTCTTGCCCTCCTGGCACATTTTGGGGCTAATTTTGTCCACAGCTGGTGCACATTGTGAAACCATTTGTAATACTTAGCAGCCTGACCTACCTTGGTAGATATAGGTGCTAATATACCAAGTCTAATCTAGGGTCTAACCAAGGTGCTAATGACCATTGGACAAAACCCTGGCCAATGCTGGTCTAAGTTCAGAATTGCAGTTTCTGATGCATAATAAAATACAAAGGTTCTGTTCAAGCTTGAATTTCATGGACTGAAAATTGTGCCTTAAAAAATTCAGAAATCGGAAGAAAAAAACGAATCCAATGGTGGACGCACGTTCAGACATGCATACACATCAAACAAAAAGAGCACAATAACCACACACCTTAAATAGGTAAGTAGGTAGGTAGGTAGGCAGGTACCCACCGACCGATCCACTCACGCACCCTAGCTTCTATATCTTGAGCTACTGCAAACGCTACGCGCATTCTTTTAAGCTGCACAAGTTTACAGAGTAAGTTGGCAGCACATTCGGTAGCATATTCAGCAATATATTCGGAAGCATATTCGGTAGAACTCACAAGGTGTCAAAAGCCCTTCGAATCCAGCTCAAATGTGGTCCTAGGACTGAAAAAGCAATCAGCTTTCAGAAAATCGACTTGTTTTAGGTGAAATCCTACATGGTGCCCGTATATGCCCATGATCCAAATACCTTGACCAGTATGACGGCGCTGTGACGCTACGCCCACTTGCTTCGACAAGAAGTAGTCACACGCGCCTTGGTGAGTGCACCAAAAGCTGCTTCTTCCTGAATACCATGCTACATAAAACAAAAAATGTGAAGGAAAGAAATTGCAACCAGACACTTCAGCTATGCAGGCATGGCTAGAACACGTATATGTTCATAGTTTTCTGGCCATTTCGTTATTACTTCTAAGGACTGAAAATAAATTATTTTTCGGGTATGCATCATACTTCGTAGTATATGACGCCGAAGTTACGCAGCCACTTCATCCAACTTGAGTCCTGGGATGGATTCAGCGCAGTCTAGGTTGACATGTTCATTGAGGGGGGGGGGGTTGGAGAGAAATTTATTGAGCAATATAAAAAGTGAATGATGTCGGTTCACATTGCAAATAATGCCACAGAACTCTATCTTGTGGTAGAGGTCGGTAATCCCACAAAATAGTTAATTTTCAGCATACTTCGCCACCGTCTTCTCCCCGGTGTAAACTTCTTCCAGCCCACCCTTGGATTAAGTGGTAGATAACATGTGTGCAAAGACATGCCGCGATCACAAGTGCACCCTATAATACATATAAAGAAAATATAAAGATATAAAGAAATAAAGACATAAAAGTTCACTGCAACTATGAGCCATGGGTACCAAAGTCCCGGGTTCGACTCCAGCGCCACTCAGGACATTTCCCAATCCCGCGGCCCACCGGCGAAACAGTGTGGGCGGCGCCATTAGCCGTGAATGTGAATAAAGTGTGTCGTGAACCAACCAATAAACAAACAAACAAGCAACTATGAGCCACAAGGACCCCTGTTGGTTGCACTCTGACACTCAGCTAGTTACCCACCAAATCCGTCGATCAGCCCTCCCTGGAATACTGAGAAGCATTATATGTATATAGATACATATAATGATTGTTTTTGCTGTTTTTAAAGATGTTCAATGTGCTACTACTGACAATGGTTTCTGGCAACTGGCTCCAGTGTTCTATTACCCTGTAGGTTAAAAAATACTGTCTTCACATAGTCCTCCTGAGGTTAACTTTAATCTTGAATTGATGACCTATAATTGCATCATTTTTGTTAAATTAAAACATTTCCCCCAAAAATCCCTTCTCCTGACCATGGACAAATTTAAAGACTTCGATGAGATCTCCTCTCAGCCTTCTATATCTAAGTGAAAACATATTCAATTTCTTCAATCTTCCCTCATATGTCAGGTTGCTTATATCGTTAACCATTTTTGCAGCCATCTTTGTACTCTCTCTAAAAGCCAACAATCTTTTTCATAACTAGGACACTAAGCCTGGACGTAGTATTCCAAATGTGGCCTGACACATGCACAGTAAAACTTCCTGATGAATTCCTTACTTCCGTGTAATACATTCCTGTGCATTTCCCCAAGCATTCTCAATGCCTTCTTCCTAGCTTCCTTGGTCTGTCCCGATGCCCCCAATTTTGTGTTTAGAATAACACCTAAGCCCGTCTCCTGCTGAGTCACCGATAGCACTTGGCCACCCATCAAGTATGGAGCCCTCATATGCTGCCTACCTACATGCATGATTTTGCACTTATCAAAATCAAATTTCATTTCCCATTCTTTGGACCACTTCACCAGTTCTTCTAAGTTTGTGTGCAGTGATATACTTGTTAGTGCCCTAAAGACCTTCAAATCATCCGCAAATGTCAAAACCTTGCTGCTTAGGCCACTTTCAATGTTATTTACGAATGCAATGAACAGTAGTGGCCCCAGTACTGACCCCTGGGGGACTCCACTAAGAACATTATCCAAATGCTCCAATGATCATTTTGGCTATGCCGAACCAGTTATTGTGCTATGTACATGTTTATGTATGTGGCCGCACTCTGTCGCGAAATATGTGCCCACGAGGGACGCTCGCGTGGCCCAGGAATGCACAATTGCCCTGACCGTCATCATATGCGATTCGCTTTCTCCACGTGGAAATGATCTAAGGTGAACACCTCCACCTTTTCGCGAACGTGGCGAAATTTAGCTCACGGCCAATACCTAAAAGGAGTAGGACTTCGCCAATTGGCCATTATCGTTGGCCTACGGGGTTGCAACCTCACGATATTTTCGTAAATGGCACGTATGCCGAGGGAGATAGCGAGTCTATATTGTACACATACCTTCCAGCATTCATTGCAGATCGCTTGGTGTAAAACTTGTCATCATGTCAGGTCATGTTAATGACCTGCGACTATCCTTCGGGAACCTGTTCTGGCAGATTTAGGCCAGATTTCGTACTTTTGAAGCCCAATCAAAATAAACTGCAGTCCGTGCAGGATTCCCTTATGAAACAAATACCAATACGTTTTTTTCATTAAATTTGAAGTTCGTCGAGGGTAGCATGATCCACTGACATGCTCCGGTTCAGATCAGGTCATGTCACGGAGGGTGATACCCTAGTAAAACATCCCATGGCATTGGAATTTATTCTCCATGGGACATATAGGATCCCATATGTCCCATCGGGGAAACCCTGGATTGTCCCATGATTAAGACGTTAGGCGTCATCAGCGGGCATAATACCGGTGGCTCCACTCTGGTGGAGGGTTTGTGAAGGAACACCACCAGAGTGGGCTTGCTCTGATTATATTTTGCTATATTTTGGTTTCCAGAGAAAGTGCAAGTGATTTCCAATAGTGAACTTTGAGCAACATTGAAACAAGCTGTCTTATAAAGTGTAGTTCGTGTTATTATCAAATCATTTCACCCGTCACTTTGCCATTAACCCGCGCGTCTTTCCGGTCAAATCCTCCCACCCCGTCTCGGGGGGGGGGTTGAAGACCCCCTCTAAAATCCAAACTAAGCATCACACGAAAACGAAAGAGGTGTCATCGGAAAGCGCTCAACGAGTATGGTCCGGATCGGCCCCCCAAAACAATTTTCTTTAAACATTGACGTCACCAGGGGGGCTAGATTTTCACGACTTTTCACGACTTACATTAAGTTTTTACTCTAGGAAGTTCATTTTGGGGATATATGAAAAACGAAGTTTATTTGGAATGAGAAAAGGACAGCGAAATCGACCACGTCCATACTTTTTTTGGCCCCCCAAATATACAACTTTCATTTTTTTGAAATTTCAAAATTTTGAGCTTTCAAGTTTTCTTTAATTGTCCTATTCCAGTGGGTAGAGCAGACCGAGAAACGTTGTTGGAAGTCAACTTGCACTAATAAAAAATGCTTACTTTAGCCAGAATCCTGTATTTGAACCGTAAGTTGGCAAATACGCAAAATTTATATGTGGTTAAACACGAAAAAAAATGAAAGATTCCACTCGTACGTTTTGTTGCATACGTAAGGATAAGCAAACGCTGAAAGTTTCAATAAAATATATGTATCCGTTAAAGCGTAACGACTGATTGAACGTTTTTGGAGGTGACCTCACTTGACCTTGACTACCTCGTTGACCCTAGGTGATCTGACCTAAAAAAATTGAATCAGCATGTCAAATTGATGTGGGATAAGGTATGCCAAATTTCCGCACGCTGCCACGTGCCGTTCGTCCGCTATCCGCGTAAAACCTGAGGGGGGCGGTTGAAGACCCCACTGGGACGGGGCCGGTTAAAGTAAAATGGGAACAAATCGCCTCGGAGCATCTTGTGATAAAGTCGCGTCATTCATCTTCGGTGTGATGTGCTGACAATCTACAATGTTTTTAACTAAACAAACATCGAACTTGCTACATTTTATGTCATCTCGAATGAATTCCATGGAGGTTTAACCCTGTCACTTTTGCAATCAATTCCATAATTTGTATTCCAAGTTATCACATTGTACCACCTTAAATTGTACATCAGATGTTTTACATTACCGAATTAATTTCCAATGGTCTCATATAAACTAACAGAAAATCAGCTGCCTTCTGATGCCACACTCGACTACTTCTACATATAACTAACCATGTCATTTTGTGGGTGGTCGTTGACGACCCGCCCCCGAAAGTTTACCGCGGATAGTCAAAGAACGGCGCGCGGTAGGGCGCCAAAATCTGGCATACCTTTTCCTGTCTTCCGGCATAAGTCAGATCATCTAGGGTCAACGAGATAGTCAAGGTCAAGTGAGGTCACCTCCAAAAACGTTCAGCCAGTCGTCACGCTTTAACGAATACAGATATTTTAATGAAACTTTCAGCGTTTGCTTACCTTTAGCGATACACCAAAACGCATCAGAGGCATTTTTCATTTCTTTCCGTTTTTGATTACTTATTAGTTTTATATACTTGCCCATTAGAGTTAAAGTGGAAGATTCTGGCTAAAGTAAACTTTTTATTGGTGCAAATTGACGTCCAACAACATTTTCAGGTCCACTCTATCCACTATAAAGTTAAAGAAAACTTCAAAACCCAAAATTTGAAATTTCAAAAAAAAATGTAACATTTTGATTTTTAGGTGGCCAAACATGTTATGGCCCTGGTCGATTTTGCTTTCCTTTTTCATTCCAAATCATTTCTCTTCTTCTTCAAATCTCCCTGAAAATGAACCCCAGAGCGACAAACATAATGTAAATCGTAAAACTGTCCATAGGGACGTCACTTTTTGGGGACATTTTTGGGGTTGGTGTCTGGCCCTACCCATCGAGCGCTCTCCGATGACGCCTATTTCGTTTCCGTGCGATGCTTAGTTTAGATAGAGACAGAGACGCGATAGAGACCACCCTTAGAGATTATAGGGTGGTCTCTATCGACTCCCCTCCCCCGATACGGAGTGTGAGGATCTGACAGGGGTCAAGGACGTGTGCTTTATTGAGGTTGAAGATGGAACCCTTCATCTTATTGTGACAGACTGGTTGAGCAACCTTTGCGCTCTGCACTCCTCAGCCTTTTCACACATTAAACCATTTTGCTCTTAAAACCTACCACGCTTGACAGCATTGGACAAAGCGGGTAAGAGGATTGTTATCTGTTGGGTACCGAACCATACCGGTATCACGAGAAATGAGCTGGCCGACGCTGGTGCTGAGCATGCTGCGCAGTCCCGTAGGATTTGAGCTTTGCTCTTCCTCGCCAGAGATTACCACTCAGAAGTAAACGCTTTCCTCGAAGGAAAGTGGCAAGAAAGCTGAAATTCCAGGTTTTAAAACAAGCTGTGATTTATAAATCCAGCATTGACACCATGACATCATCGCTGTAAAATGTAGGGGAGAAGAGATGATTTTGGCATACCTACGAATATGGCGCCCTATGCAACGCACGATTACCCTTTGAGAAGGGAAGCGAGACCACGCTGTTCCCGATGTGATTTACCTGTGACAGTTCAACATATACTGTTTGCTTGCCCAGAATTGACAATGGCACGACAACGTCACTTTGGCTCCATTTTCTACGGATTTTGTACCGTGATGTCTTATGTGACAATTCGGAGATCTTCGAAATAGGTCATATATTTCGACACATCGACTTCTCAGTTAAATGTAGTCTATCTATTTAAGAAATGGACCCGTGCCGCCGAGGGGAACGTCGTGAAACAGGAGCTACATGACCGGTGTCGGTTGAAACTTCTCTAAGCCCAAATCATCAATCGATCAATCGAAATCCTTGCATTTCGTCGCTATGGTTTCAATTTGCATTAAGTCGGTGCCATTCGATGTGGCTTGGTGCACGGTATCAGAATACTGAGAATTCGAAATAACTTCCAAGGTGTTTAAAGTCCTGTGTGTGTAGAATAATCGAGTCAGCATTGCAATAGGAGCAAGTCCCTTCGTGTTTGCAGCCATTGTGATAGTCAGAGGCGGTCGTCCATGTAAGGCACTAAGGCAGTGCCTCACCTGAGTAGAGTTGGGAAGTATTTTTGTATGCTATTTTCATAAAATGATGCTTTCATCCACTGGAGAATAGTAAACTTGAAAAACTGGAAACAAATATGCATTGGTGACTCATAATTATGATGAAAATTGAAGTTCATTTGCATTTACACAATTTACATCTGAGCTTCCAAACAACTCTATCACCGGTCTGCAGAAGCTAGCCTCTCACACATATCGCCAAATAGTAAGTTTTCGTTACATAACAAGCGCTGGGGCCGGGGCTCTCCAATATTGTTTGGCAATCGGTGACGTCACATTGGCTGGACAATTGCTCCGTCCCGTAGTCGCTCCAGCGAAACGTGCGTGTTTTCCACACGATATTTCCGATCTTAAATACTATCGAAATGGGATAAAATTTGGTTCATTTGAAGGCTTGATGAATCTTGTTCACGAATATGAGCCGTATTTCCCATAGCACAAGGAGTTTTCGCTTGGATCCACGCTGACTGCATTCATGTCAAGCGCCGCAGGAATCGCGCGGTGCCATGGGTAGTATCAGTATGATGAGACAGGCCATCTGAAGATCACGGGCGGGTAGGAGGGGTAAGAGCAAGTAAAAGATAACTGTTGCAACACAATTCCTCCCCACTCGGTGCAGGGGCGTAAACAAGGGTGGCGGTACTGGGGGCATGTGCCCCCATGGGAAGGACTCTCCAACCAGGAAAAGACGCCAACATTATATTTAGGCTACCGGCGGAGGTACCTATTCTGGTTGGAATAGCATGCCCTTATCGCCCATGTGCAGATACGGAACCTGCAGCTGGTTTTTAGGATTGTTTTCCATTTTTCATTCCTATACGTCTAGACCAGGAGTGTTCTTTTTGTATATTTTGGAAGGGGAAGTGCCCCCTCAATGTCGGCTTTGTCGACTAATAATTTAGTAACCTAAATTAATAAGTATGACGATTTAATGACCAACACTCAACAGGCCAAGAGCGCGAGTTAGCGCGATATAATTGGTTTCAATGACTTTTCAGTGTCAATATGAAACATGAAACATCTGTTCAGAATTGACAATGAAACATGGGTCTGATAATAGTTTTTGCAGTGAATTCGCCCATGTAAGCCTACAAATTAATACAAATTCACGAAACAGGGAACTGTCCGCCGCAGTGGGAAGACATCAGTGCGTCATGAAATCGAGTTGCATTTACTTAGGGTAAAACGGAAATATTAAAATAGGTTTCTTGCATTGTGGGTATTTTGTGTTCGAATGGGACATTGGCTTGATGATGAAGGTGAAATAAAAAAATATATTTTTCTTCTTTCTGGGATAATTTTAGCAAAATTATTTAAGGAATCACACAAATGACTACAGACGTAGCTTAGCAAAAATTTGGTAGAGCTGATCTTTTGAGCATCGCCAGGTACCACGATATTTTTAGCATCATCGTGTTCCCCAATATAGTTGCTTTCCGAGGCAGGTCAAATTTCCTGCTACCTTGTGTGTGAGAAGTAATTATATGATCCCAGTAACCCGGAAGCCCAAATTCAAGGAAAGTCCAGAAAATAACAAAATGCGTTACCAAAAGCCCGTTCCCCGCCAACCTCTTGGTGGTAAACGGGTTTTCTGACAGTAGCAAAAATGAACCGTTTTCCGTCTCCATACTCCTTCATACATCAGATTGGTATTTGTACTTTGCGACGGATTTTGACTCAGCGCTTTAGAGCGCTTCGACCAGAATTGATCGTTCGACGAAGTCCGGGCCACCCGGCATCACTAGACCAGCGAGCGGCCTCGATCATGTCATTGCTTCTCAGACTCAAGGTAGCAGACTGCAGCAGGAAGTGGACCTGCTCCAGAAAGTTGTTTTATTGGGGATCACGACCATGCTCTAATTATTGCGGTACCTGGCGGCACTATTAAGATCGGCTCGGGCGAATTATTCCTAACCCTCTTTTGAGGTCATATGTATCAGTTCTTAAAATTGCGCTAAATTTTACCGAGGACATCTTTGCATTTTTTCCTTTATCATAAGGTCAGTGACTCATTATGCCACAAAACAAGCACAATACAGGAAACCTGTTCAAACATCTTCATTTCGCCCGCAAGCCGATTTCACCAGGCCCAGCCCCTTTTCCAATCCGTCATGCAAAGTTTCTACCATGGAATGTTATGCTTGCATGGGCATTTGTATACTAACTTAATATCTAGTGCCACATCCATTTCCCATTGTCAATTTGGGATAGCTTGGTGTATGCTTCATATCGAAACGAATGCAAAAGTAACTGGAACCAATTATGTCTCGCTAGATCTGGCTCCTGGCCCACTGTGCAACGGCCGAAATATATTTAGTCAGTTTCTTTGTTGAACTTTTGTGCTCATACATCTAAAACATAAAGAGCATGAGGCTAATTATTCACGTAATCATAACATACGAAGTTGACGAGTTCATCCTCCGACATATTGCAAAGCCAAATGTCAAACCACCGACTCAAGTCCAACAAACTGCAACTCGGCACCTACTACAACAGCAATAACATCAGCAGCCTGAAGATGAAAAGCAACACAACCAGCGCCAACAATGAGCTTCAACGTACAAATGCGATCTAGAAAGCTGCATGCCATCGCGAAGGACTTCGCCGCGTAGATTGCATTGGCATGGCTACAGCTACCCTGTCTCGCCGTCTTACGACGCACCCGCGGGAGGGAGCGCCGCCACTACACACGATCCAAGAATACCAACGCTGAATAACACCAACAGATCTGACACGTAGCACTGCTACACTAAGGACAGCATAAGATTGGCGACGCTGTAGAGTTATGGAGGCATTTTGAATCCGAGAACAATAGCCTGCCTTGAGCGTGCTCACTTAACACTCGTACGTCCGGAGGTCCGCGCCAACTTCGCATGTCCCGGGGGCGGGCAGATGTCTGCCCCCTAAGATCTCTAGAACTATGCTAGCTAGCGACAAACGGAAAACGGCGTTGGATAGCTGGTGACGGGCTCTATCGAAAGTGTTTCGGTCATTTTTTAAATCTCAGGTCAACAGTCAGGTCACTGGGTCATCATAGGTAAATTTCGACCAGATCAGGTGGGACTCAGCTATTAACACGTATCTCAGGACCTATAACAGATAGAAACAAACAGCGAATGCTATTCGACAGTCATTGAAAAGTGCTACCGACAATAGACAATTTAAGGTCAGGTCAACCGAAACTCAGGTAAAGGTCATGAAGTCGCCTAGGGAGGTCATGTAATGTATCAACCGATACGTCTTGGCGATACAAGCACAATGACGGTAATTTCAGCCGTCTAGCTCAATGCAGTGCGATATAATGTGCAGAAATGTGTAGTGATCTCAGGTGACCTCAGAGACCTTGGTGAGGTCACTGAGCAAAAATGTCAGCGATAACATTGAGCATAGCTTCCATCTACATGTCACAACCATTGTGAGATCATTCCGAACGCAAATATGCAATCAGGAAACATTTGTATCTTTTACCATAGCCCTATAATGGGGAAGCCATGGCCGCAACCTGACATAAGGTCAATGCTACAAAAAAAACGATATACATATTATGGTCCCTGATGAGATCATGACATGCTATAGGTTTGAAATCAATCGCCCAATTATTGTGGATTTTATGTCACCTAGAACTCCGAGTGTAGTTGGGTCACTTCACCTGACCTGGTGACCTGACCTGAGACGGCCCAGGATTTAAAATGTATGAGGATATGCGGAAAAGACCAATGAACAGCTATGCGAGGTTTGGCCTTGCTAATCCGATTAGTTTGGCGGAAAATGAGAAGAAACCGGAGGGGGCAGATATCTGCCCCCCGGACATTCTCGGGTTAAGCACGCATAACACTGGAATTGTTTATAATGCCATCCGGCGAGTAGTTGCGTACAGTGTGTGCTATGTACATGGTATGTGTTTCCAAATGCAAGCTTTGGTGGACATGCTTTCTCAAAAGAGCTGGTCATAACAATTCGGGTGATTCGATTGTAAAGATGAAGTCCAGCATGCTTTACTACCGAATAAATTTCACATTGAATTAGTATGCATAGTGCTAACGTATATATATATATATATATATATATATATATATATATATATATATATATATATATATATATATATATATTTTTTTTTTTTTTTTTTTTTCCAACCGATTGGAAAAGGGCAAATGTAGTTCCTATTTTTAAGAAAGAAGAAAGAGGGAAAGTCGAAAACCATAGGCCAGTAAGCCTGACATCCCTAGTCTACAAGGTACTCAAATTAATCATAAAGTATACAATAGTTAGTTATTTGGAAGGAAACAGATTGATTCAAGATACTCAAAATTGGTTTAGAAAAGGGCGATCGTGTCTCACAAATCTCTTGGACTTCTTTAACTTCGCAACATAACAATTTGATCCAGGAAATCAGGTTGATGTAGCACATCTTGACTTTAGTAAGGCTTTGACCAAGTACCTCATAAACGGTTAATGATGCAGGTTCAGATCCATGGGGTTGCAAGCAGCATCCTAAAATTGATTGAGCTGTGGCTTTCAGATAGACAGCAGAGAGTGATGCTAAATGGTACAAAGTCATCATGGGAAAATGTCCCCCAGGGGTCAGTACTGTACTACTGCTGCAGTACTACTGCTTATTAAAGTTGTAAATAACATTGAGAGTGATCCAAGCAGCAAGGGTTTGAAGCTTGCGGATGATTTGAAGGACTTTATTGCAATAGCAGGTCACAATAAGAAAATCTCGCTGCAGAAAGAATTAGACGAACTTGTGAAGTGCAAAGAATGGCAGATTAAACTTAATTTTGATAATTGCAAAATCATGCATGCAGGTAGGCAGCATATGAAGGCCCCACACTTGATGGGTGACCAAGTACTATCGGTGACTCAGCAGGAGAAGGACTTAAATGTCATTCTGACCAAAAAATTGGGGGCATCAGAACAGACCAAGGAAGCTAGGAAGAATGCACTGAGAATGCTTGGGGCAATAAATATGAATGTAGCATACAGAAGTGAGGAGATCATCAGGAAGCTCTACTGTGCATATGCGAGGCCACATTTGGAATACTGCGTCCAAGCTTGGTCTCCTAGCTATGAAAAATATTGTTGGCTTTTAGAGAGAGTACAAAAGAGGGCTACAAAAATGGTTAATGGTATAAGCAACCTGGCATATGAGAAAAGATTGTGAGGAACTTGTTTATGTTCTCACTTAGATATAGAACCCTGAAAGGAGATTTCATCGAGGTATTTAAATTTGTCCACGGTCTGGAGAAGGGATATCTCAAGGAAATGCTTGAATTGAACAGAAATGATACAATTACAGGTCATCAATTCAAAATTAAAGTTAACTACAACAGGGCAATGTTAAGACGGTCTTTTTTCACCTTCAGGGTAAGAGAACACTGGAGCCAGTTGCCAGAAACCATTGTCAGTAGTAGCACATTGAAAATCTTTAAAAAGAGCAAAAACAATCATTATATATATCTCTATACATATAGTGCTTTTCAGTATTCCAGGGAGGGCTGATCGACGGATTTAGTGGGTAACTAGCTGTGTGTCAGAGTGCAACAAAGAAGGGCCCTTGTGGCTCATAGTTGCAGTTAACTTGTATGTCTTTATGTCTTTATATCTTTATATGTTCTTTATATGTATTATAGGGTACACTTGTGATCGCGGCATGTCTTTGTACACATGTTATCTACCACTTTGTGTAAGCTTACGGGCAGGCGAAGTGAAACTGGCAGTGCGCACCCGGGCCGACCTTGAGACGTTTGTATGAGCTCTTTTCGAGCGTTTCCGGCAAAATGAGCCAGTGGGGACACTGGGCGAGCCGAGGCGTTTGTTGACAGCGCAGTGAGGCCGGGCGTGGCGGCGTGTCGCCAGCCATAGCAGCGTGTGTGTGGTGGTGAGTGATGGTGGACAGAAGCAGCACGCGTGCCGATAAGCAGCACCAATATGTGCCAATAATTGGCAGGTGCTGGTCTGTGGGGATGTCAAATAGTCGATATAGATGGATGTCAATAGTCGATATAGATGGATGTCAATAGTCGACATGGAAGCACGCCAACAAGTACTCGGACAGGTGGCCTTTCCTGACGCCGTGTATACGTCTAGTACGCATTACTGTGTCAGATGGCACCGATAACTGCAGTGGCGTTGTCGGAGTCATCGGTCAGCGCGACTAATGCACCGCCGGCGCTGTCGGCATCGGCCACCGCCGACCGGGCCGTCAGAACGGCGAGACACGCTCCCCGCGCGGCGCCAACCGCGGCGGTCGGCGCGGCGGCCGCCGACGATCGTCGACCGCGCGGCGGGCCGCCGGTCGCCGACGGCGGCGGCACCGGCTGGCACGGCGGCCGTGCGGCGGCGCGGCAGGTGTGGACCATCGAGCGTCGGCCGGCGCCAGTGCCAGTTCGGCCGAGCCGGCCCGGCTTGCCGGTGCGCTCGCCATGGCCGGGACATGTACGTGATCTTTCCGGTGGACGCCCTGCTCGACGTGCCCTTCCAGTGTGCGCCCGGCGTGTCTGCGCGGCTCCCGCCCGACCAGACCGTGTGGTGAGTGCCGCCGCCCCGTCCCCAGTCTGACCCGACCGTCTGGTGAGTGCCGCCGGCCGCGGTGCCGGTGCTGCCGCCCCGTCCCCCGCCCCTCACGGCTGGCCGTGGTCCGGGTGCCATCGCTCTCCAGGTTGGTCCCAGGAGAGGGACTGCTCTGCCGGGCCGGAGGCAGGCTGGTCACAGGAGAGTGGACAGTACTTTGTCGGGCTCGGACCAGGATTGTCCCAGGAGAGGAGAGTGTACTCTGCCGGGCCGGGGTCAGGTTTGTCCCAGGGGAAGGGATGTGACTATGTTCGGCTAGCGGCATGCTTGTCCCAGGGGAGGAGAATGGACGAAGCCGGACCGGGGTCAGGTTTGTCCCAGGGGAAGGGATGTGACTATGTCCGGCTAGCGGCATGTTTCTCCCAGGGGAGGAGAGTGTACTCTGCCGGGCCGGGGTCAGGTTTGTCCCAGGGGAAGGGATGTGACTATGTTCGGCTAGCGGCATGTTTCTCCCAGGGGAGGAGAGTGTACTCTGCCGGGCCGGGGTCAGGTTTGTCCCAGGGGAAGGGATGTGACTATGTTCGGCTAGCGGCATGCTTGTCCCAGGGGAGGAGAATGTACTCTGCCGGGCCGGGGTTAGGTTTGTCCCAGGGGAAGGGATGTGACTATGTTCGGCTAGCGGCATGCTTGTCCCAGGGGAGGAGAATGGACGAAGCCGGACCGGGGTAGACCCAGCCGGCCCGGGGTTAGGTTCGTCCCAGGAAGGGGACTACTCTGCCGGACCGGGAGCAGGTTGGTCCCAGAGGAGAGGATATGACCTTGCCGTGTCGGCGGCAGGTCACCACGAGATGTCACTAAATTGTCCCTAGCCAAGGTCGAGGAGTCGAGGTCCTCGAGTCCATTTGGCGCGAGCCACTTGGCCTACGCAGCGACATCTCTCGCAAGCGAATCCAATACAAGGTCGTCGTCTTCTTCTGAGGAAGGTAGGATGACTTCTCAGTTTGCCTAAGGACAAGACAAATAACCATACGTGCATTCGGACCTTCCCGGACGTGACATAATTATCAAGAATCCATGTCCCGTTCAAAGGATTACATACAGTTAGCCGTTCTGAGCCCCCACCCCCGGACGACGAAGAATCTATCGGACATCCCGTAGATTCCATCCCGGGCGGGCATACTATTTTTGTCATTTTTTGTCTGTTCGTTGTTTGCGATCGCTGAGCTTTTGTTTTTATGCAACGCATCCTTCACGAAAACGTTGCATGAAATTCGATCAGCATAGAGGCTGCAGGGATGTTGTACCGAACATCTAGCCTTGAAAGTCGTTTTTTTTTCGGAGTGAGTGAGTGAGTGAGTGAATTTGGTGAGCCTGCCACTGTGTTGGTGGTGTCGGCTGTTGATGTGTGTGTGTGTGTAGATGTATACATGTATATATGAAAGCTTTATATGTATAGTAAAAGACTCAAGAAAAATTCAGGAGAATGCATAAGATAGAAGAAGTAAAGTTGACTTGTTGAGAATTGACGGGAGTACAGTTGAAGATATCTTGAAGGCAGATGAGTAGAGATGAACATAGCTGAGCTGAGCTGCCGTAGAGTTGAAGTAGTAGAGTTGGTCGGAGGCCGAAGGTGATGAAGTAGCGACGAATTGTCAGTCCGGACGGTGCCTGTTTGGTACATTGGGTGTAGTGTGTGGGTTGGGAGCGGGGCATCGTCACAGTTGTATCAGGATTTCAAAAACACATGCACTTTAGGAACGCTGAATATATTTGTCTGTCTTCTTTTTGATTAGGTCTCGTCTTTTTCTCTGTTATCTTTTTCCGTATCTTATGGTTGTTTTTCTTAGTCTTTCATTCATGTTTTTTCTTGCTTTCCGTATCTTTTTCATTTTTCAGTTTAATGTGATTTTGTTTGTAGTGGATTAGTTTGTGTTATGTTGTCTTTCCTTGGTGTATTTGGTGTAGTGCATGCGTATTTGTTTGATTGTAAGTGGTTAGTGACATGTTGTGTATTGTGGTCATGAGCGTTTTAGTATGAGGCAGGGGTGGGTGAGTGCCGACTGTCCGATGCGCAGTCGTGTGCGTTCTTTGTACGTTCAGTGTGCGTTCTTTATGTCTGGGGCTTTGATTGATGGTGTGCCAGTGCTCGTGTTTGCGGTGTATTTCGTAGAGTTGTGTTCTTGCGGAGTCCCATGCTTGTTGAACGTGCTTGGTGATTACCTGGTGTATTGTGGGGTAATAGTCGGATTGCGAGTATGGACAGTGTGTGGTTTGTTGCAGTGTTGTGGCTAGGTTTGCTTCAGTGTTCTGGTGTGCGTTGCTTTGTATATTTGTGTGTCTTGGTATCCAAAGGAGAAGTGGTCGTTGGCGATTATTTAGTTTGTTATGGATGTGCAGTATTTTGGGGATGAGGGGGTGTTTGAATGTGGTGTAAGGTGTTATGCTTTGTATTGCGGATATGGCATCTGCAGCCATGATGTTATGTTCATTTTTTGTGTTGTAGATTGGAGAGTAGGCCCATCAGGCTGTGTATAAGTCTGTGTATATGTGAATATTGTGTCTGGGCATGCAAAATTCACGAGGACGGTAATCTACCAGGGTACAGCACCGCCGTTGTGCCCGTCTGCTGTGCTGTGTATGATTTGGAGCCGTCGGTGTAGCAGATGTTTAATTTGGGTATTGTGATATGAATTGTCGAAAGAGTTGCCGTATTTCTGTGTCTGTGTAAGTGTGCTTTGGATTGTCTACGATACAGTGTGTTGTGGATGTTTGATGTTTCCACCATGCAGTGGGTGGTGGGAGTGGTTTTAAGTTCGGGTAAGTACTATGTATTTTGTTTGTGTGTTGGTGTATGCAGCATTCTATTGTTACTTTGAGTGGTGATGAGTGCACGAGTTGGTGCTTGAGTTTGGTGCGAATTTTTTAGTGCCTGAGTGCATGGGTGCTGCTTAATGAGTTGTGTTTTGCAATGACACCTAAGGAGTGCTTCTGTTCGTCTGTTTTGTAGTTCTGGTACGCGGTTGTATGTGTAAAGAGAGTGCGAGGGTGATATTTTGTAAGGTCCTGCAGGGATTCTAAGACATTTATGTTGAGTTCGGTTAAGCACTTGAGGGTTGTTGAGCAGTATTTTCTAAAAAGTGGGCAGCGGTATTCTATAATTCCCCAAATTAATGATTTGCATAGGGTTACTAGGCTATTTCGATCAGATCTCCAGAATGTGCCTTATAGTGTCGCATGGTTTACTCTTCTTGACGCGCGTTTTTGGATGCTTGAAATGTTTGGACGAAAAGTAAATTCTGGGTCTAGTGTGATGCCAAATAATTTTGCTGTCTGAGCGAAAGGAATGGATGTGTGGTCTAATTTAAGTGGTTGTAAATCACTGGGTTGTTTGTAGCCGAACAGTATGCATTTGGACTTGTGCGGTAGTGCTTGTAGTGTTGCTAATGCTCGAGTTAGTGTCACGTTTGAGGTCTATCTTACGACATCGTCAGAGTAGAGTGCAATATTGATCGAACGGTTGTCTATGATGACTGAGTTTAGACCGAGCATAAAGACGAGATGACTATCAACTGCATCTTGTATTAAACCAGTAGTGAGAAATTTAGTGTCTGAAGTATGAGGCCAATTTTTACTTAAAATGGTCGACTCAGCAAGTAGAAATGGAGATAGCGTGATAGTCGGCCCTGTACGTCTATGCTATTCAATTATTCAAGTCATTTTGCTTCGCCGATGGTGTCATAGACGTGCTTTAAATCCAGGAAGACGGTGTCAGTATAACTTATCCTTGTCGCCGCTCCCTGGACGTGTATGATGAGATAAGTGAGGTTGTCAACACCAGATTTGTCTGGAAGGAAGCCTGATTGCAAAAGGAGAGACCAGTTCTTGTGTTTGGATAATATAGAGAGGACAGTTTTGACAAGGCGTTTCAAAAGCAAAAGCAACTGAAATGAAAGCAACTGGTTGGATCGATAGGACGGTATGGATCGCGAAGAGCTGGGTCAGTGGTTGGTTTTGAAATAGGCATGAGAAGAGTATGCAACAAAGATCGGAGGCGTGTGTGGGTTGTCCATGCTCCGTTGTGGGTGTTGAAAAGGGCGTGCAGTGTTCGTGTCGAAAAAAAAGTTTGAAAAATGAATAGTGTATGTTATCAGGTCCTATGCCAGTGGCGTCTGTTCCTGAGATAGTTCAGTGTAGTTCTGCTGGTGTAAATCTCGTGTTGTGATGATGTGGTTGTGTATGTCTTATTTGGGGTGGGAAGTTAAGTGGGATTGTTGATGTTCTAAGGTAATAGTCGTGGGCGAATGTATCAGCAATCGTTTGCTTGCCTGATTGTGTCATTCTTATGTATGAGTGTTATGGCCTTACTTGGTGCTCTTTGCAGGTGTTCAAAGATTTCAAAAGTGAACAAGTTTCACCGATGTGGGGGAATCTGCTAAATTGTGTGTAACATTTATTTCAGGAGTTCTTTTTTTATTTGTCATGTTCTGCGTAGTTCTGGGTAATTTCTTCGTAGTGCTTTGTGACGTTTGTATATTGAGAATGTTTATGTTGTGCGGTGCCATTCATATCTGTGTCTTGAACGATTCCTCGTGCGAACCGCCTGGTGGCACTCGTTACACCAGGACCGCGCGATATTTGTGCTGGGGTCGGGGTTTGTTGGTGGTATGTGTTGATGAGCTGTGGCTGTAATTATGGCTGCAATTTGCTGTGGTGTAAGGTGTGGGGTTAAGGCGGCTTGAGCGGCTTGGGATTCAGGAAGAGGGGTCCAAGCGGCATTTTTAAGATTCCATCGGCCAGACGGGGAGGGGGATGGGTGGGACGGTTGTCGGGATTTAGTTGAGGGTGATGGTTATGGGTGTGTGGTCGTAAATTTTGGATCGGAATAGCATTCCCAGGATAGGGAGAGGGATATGCGTGAGGAGGCAAGGGCGATGTTGGGAGTCGTGGGTAGGTATCGCGAATTGATTTGGACGGGTTAGGTTAATGAGCCAGTGTTCAGGTTGAGGTTGTGCTGTGAGGTTGTGATGCTCGGCAAATGTGGTGAATGTGTGTGCTCTGTGGTCGGGGAGTGGTGTGCGTGTATCCCATAGCGGGTGGAGTGAGTTAAAGTCTCTTGTTGGTATGACCGGCCTAGTAATCTTGCTGAGTGCTTTAAGTTCCGGAAGTGTTTCAGTGTCTCGCGAAAATGGATTGTAAATGTTGTTTAGTATGTCGGCAGTGTCGTGTATGTTTGTTTCCGTGAGTGAAATGTCTGTTGTGGTGTTGAAGTGTATCAAGCCGTGTGGAATGTTATTCTTAATGCCTGGTCTGCGTGTATTGTGTGAATCTTGTCTGTGCAATGTTTACTGAGAAATATTAAAATGGTTTGGGTCATTGGGTTAAGGATGTATTTCTTTAATGCATAGCGTAGTGTGCTCTGTTTCTAGTGCATAGTGCTTGAATTCGTGCCAGTGTCTAATCACTCCATGTGTGCTCCACTGTAGTATGTCTCATGTTCATTGTTTGTTGGTGTTGGAGCGAGTGGTGGGTTTCTTAGTCGGTGTCCTGACGTATTGTTCTCGTGTATTGCGTTTTGCTGGTGGTTGCGGTGGGCGGGTTGGTGGTGCTGTCCGCGTGGGGGTGTTGTCATTCCTCGCTTTGGTGTGGTCTGGTCCGAGTCCGAGTTGGTGTCTGTGTCCGGTGTTCTCTGTCGAGGGTGTTGTGGTGCGTTTGTTGGTGTCGAGTCCGGGGAGCGTGAGGGTTGTGGAGGTGATAACGGTGGAGTGGGGTGGATACCGGTGGTCGTGCTGGAAGTGGTGGTGGATGTGTTGAGAAGTTAGCCGATGTGTATCGTGTTGTCGTTTGTGCCAGTGTTGGCAGACAGACAGACAGACAGACTTTATTGAGGTCATCCACAATTGACTTGTGGCTATTACGACATCGCGTCAAATAGATAAAACAACACAGCACAAAAGGTAAAAAGGAGGGTCAAAATCACAGAATACAAGTTAAATTAAAAAAAGAAAAAAATATAAAAAATAACATCAAGTCGAGCAGTCTATCAGTCCGGCACGGGCGTCACGTCAAGTAGATACTCCCGTAGGTGGCGACCAAAGATCGACAGGGGAAGTCGCGTCAGCTCAAGTGGTAGTGAGTTGTACATGTGTGGCGCTCTGGAACTAAAGCGTCTCTTCCCCATCTCGGTGCGGGACCGGGGGACATACAAGTTGTGGTCTTGACGGGTGGTCCGGTCACGAATCTCCGTCATGGTGGTGAGATCGTGAGCCAGTGACTCTGGCTCACCATGGAGACGCACCTTGTGTATGAGGCGAAGGGTGTGATAACTCGCCAGGTTCTCCGCGCTCAGCCAGCCCAGCCTCCTCAGCAGATCCGAAACGTGGTCAAACTTTTTGCGGCCGAAAATTACCTTTGCCGAGTAGTTTATAATTTGTTGAATGCGAGATATGTTCTTTTTGCCTCCGTTACCATACACAGAAATGCAGTTGCGGATCTGCGAGAAGATCAGAGCATTGACCAGCGCGGAGATGACGGCAGGTGGAAGGTGCCCCCTCAGATGCGACAGACCACCCAGAACTCCAAAACAACGCCGAGTCAATTCTGAGACGTGCGAGTCCCAGCTGAGAGAGCGATCGAAAATAAGACCGAGATTTTTGCATTCCGAAATGGTGGGTAGATAGTGATCGCGAAATTTCACTGTGACATCCGGTAATGCACGCAGATTTTGTGGGCTGCCCAACATCATCAGCTGTGTCTTAGCTACGTTAATTTTCAGTCCATTTGCTCGAAACCAGATATCGAGGGAGGCCAGAACTGTTTCCATGTGAGTGACAACATTTTGAATTTGAGATTTCTTACCACTGACCAAAATTTGGGTGTCGTCGGCGTATTGAACAACTACTGCACCTTCGGCGAACAGGCTGTTGGTGTTGACAGGAGTGGTTTGCGTGTGGCTTTGGTTGTATTTGTGTCGCTAGTGAGTGCCGACGTGTGCTGGAGTTGCATTTTTCAGCTTGTGTCTGGCTTGCGTTTATGTGGATTTGCGGCTGTGTGTATTGGTTGTGTGTGTGGCGGTAACAGAGCCGGGTATTCTGTGTCTGTCTGCGGTGGTGGTGGCAGTGTACTGTGCCTGCCTGGCTCTGTGCGGCTAGCGGGCCACGTAGCCTGCTGGCCGAGGACCCACGCCCTGGTCCGGGCGGGATCCAGACCTCATGGTGGACAGGCCGGAGGATCCTTCGCTCCGCCGTCCTCCGAGGGCGGGGCCCATCACAGGCCGCGTGATCCTCTCCACAGTTCCGCTCGCCACTTGTATGTACATGTGTCAGTGGTGTGCCGGCTTGTATGTACATGTGTCAGTGGTGTGCCGGCTTGTATGTACATGTGTCAGTGGTGTGCCGGCTTGTATGTACATGTGTCAGTGGTGTGCCGGCTTGTATGTACATGTGTCAGTGGTGTGCCGGCTTGTATGTACATGTGTCGGTGGTGTGCCGCTATGTATGTCAGTGGGGTGGTGTGCCACTTGTATGTACATGTGTCGGTGGTGTGCCAGCCTTGTATGTACATGTGTCGGTGGTGTGCCACTTGTATGTACATGTGTCGGTGGTGTGCCACTTGTATGTACATGTGTCGGTGGTGTGCTGGCTGGCACAAGACCCGCACGTGGGCGCTTTCGAGCTGTACCCACAGCAGTGCATCAGCAGAGTTGACAGCGCTAACACCGCCGCGGGAGCGGTGCTCGTGTGGTTACTGTGACTCGGACGTTGCCTGCTTTGATGTGGGTGGAAGGTTGCCTAGTGTTGAACGTCAGCATGATGAGGCGTGATGAGCGTTTGTCTGGTGGTGCGAGTGGCCTGTATGCGGCGGGGACACCTTGGTCCTCTGGTTTGAGGGCCAGGGTCTCCACCGACATGCAGGCCAGCTCCCTTGCGTGCATGGTACCTTGAGGAAGTGCTTACTTGTGTGGCGGGCGTGATAAGCTATCTGCACATAATTATCCACATGTAGATGTGCTATAGTCACATAAATCTACACGCACATCTTTGCCGCTAATATGAAGCGCCAGCACTGCAACTGACTCACGAGCAGAATATGGCTGACGCTCCTTCCGCGGGAATCCAGATTCTATCGAACGTCAGGTGGAATCTATTTTCGCTCTGGCGGTCCTGAACGGACGCTAAGGTACTTACAGCATATTAATAATGTAGTCGTGATCATACATTTATCAAGCTTCACGTCATTGCTGAAGGTTGAAGAAGAGCTTGTCGATCGATTTTGATAAATCCATCATCCGTGAACAGGCTTTCACGGCGCGGCCTAGGCCATTACTATCTAACTATAGCATACAGTCACCGATCAAGGTTCATTCAGACCGACAGACATAGGTCACAAGTCATAGACCGAAGTCCGCCCAGATCTGCAGACCAATGTCAGAGTCATGCACCAAGGCCCGTTCAGATCTGTACTATACATTCCTGAGTATCAGTGCAAGGTGTCATCGTGGCTGGACGAGCGACGGCAAGAGCAGTCTCGTGAAGCTTCTCTCTCCGGCGCATGCACATGATCCCGCACCATATGGCGACGGGGAGCATTCATAACGTCCAAGGTTCATTCAGTACCAAAGTGCATAGCACAGCCTGTAAAGACATGCACATTACTGTGCCCACTGTTTGCGAAAGTACAGGAATTTCACGAGCAAGTGAAACCCATTTCTGCAATTCGGCAATGCGTTCAGGTGTGTGCTGAGTCTCGATGTTTGGTAGAAGAGCGCGATTCCGAGAATATCGGAATTTCGGGATAAGTTGCAAAGCCCTCTTTAGCCGAAATGATATGCAACGTTGCCAACATGGAGCTGTTCTGCCCAATGGTATGTGCGCATATCAAAGCTAAGTGCACTATGCCTGGTCGTCCAATTAGAAAAGGCATCACACTGCGTCATGGAATCACACTGTCATGCCATCATGATGTGTGTCATAGTGTCACGGTGTCATGGTGCAACGGTGTGTCATGGTGCATTATGGTGTTATGGTTCAGGATGCTATGGTGTAGCGCTGTCTCATGATGCCATGGTGTATCATAGTGACGTGGTATGCTATTGTATCACGCTGTCATGGTGTCATGCTGTCATGGAGTGCAATGTGTCACAGTGTCATAGTGCATGCTGTGGCAAAGTGTCGCACTGTGCCATGGTGTCATGCTGTGTCAAGATGTCGTACTGTGCCATGGTGTCACACTGGCGTGAAATCATGGTGTGTCATTGTGTCATTGCGTTATGGTGTAACGGTGTGCATGGTGCCATGGCTTATCGTGGTGTCATGGTCTGTCATGGTATCACGCTGTCATGGTATCACGATGCGTCATGGTGTCCTGCTGTGTCATGCTGCGTCATTACACTGTGTCGTAGTGTCATTGCGTCACGATGTACCGTGGTGAGACGCTATCATGGTGTCACATTGTCATGATACCATGTTGTGTGTCATGTTGTCAAAGTGTGCCATTTTGTGATGGTGTGCCATGGTTCTATTTCCTGACAACTGCCCGCTCGTTTTGTGCCACATACAGCCATTCGGCGCGGCTCCCACTCCGGGCACGCAGTTCGCGTGCATGACGCACGACGAATGCAAAATGACGCCCGAGTAGAATTTCACGCCGCGCTTCTATCGCCATGCTCCTTCAACCGCGTGCATAGCTGACGACTTCCGCGAACATAAATAATAATTTTTCCACCAAATTATTTTGAATTGATAAAATGCACAAACATCCTCCGAAGCACATCATATATCATCGTTGGAATTACCTAACGTCACGCAATACACAGTGCTGAAAGCCAGACTAATGGAATGCGACTCCATGCTATTAGTCATCCCCCAATTAGCGTCGGTGTGTCCACTTTCGCTAACTGTGGATTCCATAAAGATATGCAGGATGTTCTGAAGGCTCAATGCTACCTCTAGGTCGCGTTGTTTTTGCAAGCAACGTCATGACCTGATGTTCTGGGAGCCTTGGACATTTCTCCATTTGTCGGATCACCACCGAGCACCACAAAAAGGAGCACTTGATGGAGAGCGCTTCCCTTGCAATGTAAGGGAAGCGCTACCTCATCCCTTACATCCCCTACCTCATCACCCTCGTCCCTTCGCAACGTTTCTATTTGTATGGATGGGTAGAGTGGGTGTCGACGTAACGTGAAGCTTCCTCACCTTCCACACCCTTTGCTAAAGCCAATACCCTCCTTAGTTACGGGCATTCTTCCAGGTACCGGTTTCAGGTAAATGCACCACTGGTGGGCAGGACCCGGCGATAAAAAAATGGCGACGACGTTAGCCCTGACTGATTAATAAGTCGCTTCACCCATGCACACACGCTTCTTCAAGTATGCATAAACAAAGGCTTACGGCAACTGCTGCATATGTGCGTGAGTGGTGGACGGTAACTGCGACACATGTAAGTGGAAGACTTGCGGCTACTGATGCATATAAAGTTAAAGATTAGTGCAACTATGAGCCACAAGGGCATATGTACGTGGATGGTTGACGGTAACTGCTGCACGTGCACTTGGAAGATTAACAACGGAGGTTTACGATAACCGGTACATATGCAAGTGAAAGGTTTACTGGAACTGCTGCATATGTACATTGAAGGTTTTTGGTAGCTGCTACATATGTACGTGGAAGATCATCAGCAATGTTCTTATTGCGAATTTCAAGGTTAGTGTTACCAAAACAAGGTGGCGTTGAAAAGTGTATTTCGCAAGTACAATAAATGACGCAATTTTCGAAAACGCCTGTGCGATAGCTGTAGAAAACGCGCACCTCCTTTCAGGTGGGACTGCAAAAGCCTCGATGAATGCAACCCCGACGCTTTGTCCACTTGCTCAACCAACCTGATCACCAACCTGAATAGCCTGACCACCAGCCTGGCCACCAGCCTGACCAGCTTGACCATTCTGCCTGAGCAGCCTGACCAGTCTATCTGAGCTTATCCTGACCACTCTGCCTGACCAGCATGATCAGCCTATCTGATCTCAGCCTGAACAGCATGACCAGCGTTGGATCAATCCTGGCCAGCCTCACCAACAACTTCACCAGCCTGACCCCAGCCTGACCAGCCTACCTGACGAGTCTGACCAGTCTGCTTCACCGGCCTGACCAGGAGACTGCTGTGGGAAGGTATTCATACTGTTTGGCGCAAGGTCGTCCGGCATGGTGACCTGAAGTAAGTTCAAGCAAACCGAAAAAAAATTGTACAGAGACTGGAGAACTTTGCAGAAGCAAGCTGTCATGTCGTGACTTCTTATCATTAGTAACCAGCCGCACACAGTCGGGAATGTAGCTCTCCAACCTGCTCCATTTAACGCGAAAACACCAAGGGCTAGCGAGTGTCGGGCGACACTGGGCCGTGCAGACGTCATCACATCACTGAGGGCGGTGAGCCGCCTGATTGGGCCAGATCCGGTCGCCGGATCCGTCGTCTGATCCGCCGCGGATCCGACCGCCAGATCCGGACCACCAGCTGTGTGAAGACACTGTAATCACCGCCGGCGGAGACAAAGGTGGGACCGGCGCCACACGATCGCAACACCGAAGCCAGCCGCTCGCACTGATCACGTCAGCTTCATTACGGCCTACACGCTCTTTCCATCAGTCCAGCTGACCTTTCGGGGTGCGAGAGCGGGAACACCGTGATTGAACTATCCCGAACTGCACCTGGGCGCTGACCTGCTCCGCGCTTCGTCGCTGAGCTCCGCTCGCTGGCTGGGCGTGGTCAGCATGTCCAGGGTCAGCATAGGTCCAACAGGGTCAGTACAGGTCCGACAGGGTCAGCACAGCTCCGACAGGCGAGAGCTGTCCCGGCTTCACCAAATTTTGTGAATATTGTTCCCAGAAGACAGGGCGGAAGACCTGCTCACAGATAGACCCACTAATTCCAAAAATCATCATCTCTGGAGTGGTCGTGAAGTATTTGCCTTCCAGCTACCTTGCACAGACACAGGTCATTTTTGTAGGCCAACCACAGCTTCACTAAGGGCATGCGTACAGCTGTATCGCAATGCGCTACTTGAGAAAAACATTGTGTCCAAGGTATTCTCTCGATTATTTTTTTTTCATGTATCATTGATTTGGTAAATTTTATCCTATATTCCATGTATAACACGGGCTATTATATCACCACATTGGGTGATTGTGCGCCCCTCTCCGATCTCTGCTATGGAAGGTGGTTCCCCCTGGGTCTGGGAAAAGACGCCTCCGGAAGGCTCGAGTGCGTCCCCACGCGCGACAGCGTATGAAAGTGCACAGCCGGCGGGATGGGCAGCAGCATTGGTGAATTATGATTAGCGGAGGGGGGGGCGAAACACGAGGACCTTGACTTCCTGTAGTTTCCAGCTCAAACCTACTGGAACCTATTCAAAATGTGTTGTCTTCAAATTGAACTACGGAACGTGTATTCCATCGTGTAGCACAAACATGTAAGGCGATGAACACACCACCTACATGATGCTGCGTAATAAACACTGGCGCCAAATGGACGTTTCATTGTTCCCGTTATGCGCCACCCACGGGGTAAAATGGTACAGCAGACGGCAGACGGCAGTACAGCAGACGGAGCAATATGAGGCAGCTAAAACATGTGCTGTTTGAAGTAATGCAAGATTGTTCGTCAGCAGCTTGATATCAACAGTTCATCAGTGCCATTAAATTTCGCTTTTAGTATAGTTGACTGTAGCAGGCAGATAAAAAATCCGTGATGACGTCGAAATATGTTGGCAATATGATTGCGAAATAATGCAGACAAAAGTGCAGGCTGACGTGCAGGTACAACATGATATTGGCAACTGGACATGTCATCTGGTGGCAAGGTTATCATGGCACAGATGCCAGGAAAGAAAAATGATGAAAAAGTCGCACCTACTACAGCTGTGCGATGTGAGGTACTAGAAAAACGTGGTGTCCTGTTTCCCTTTCTTCATATCCCGTGATGTATCAAGGGAAAATACCGTGTAGCGGAGCATATCGCTATGCTCGAGCATGACACCAGAGAAACACATGTTACGATAAGGATGATTAATAGAGAAGCTTCCATTGTAATATCAGTTTCAAAGCAACAGACTACTTGTAAGCCTCCAAGCACAGAAACACATAGGTGCCGAAATGGCGTTATACCTTGAAAACAATACAAATGTGTGCGATACTCGTGCGGTACTCTTTTAACGCCCTCTTGGCCGTCTTGCTGCACCAGAAAAGGATGACAAATTGGAGACCTCTTAATTGACAAGTGTGACACCAGGTCAAAATAGCAACCAATGAGAAATTCCATTTTTCCGCTGTCCAGCTTTGCACCATTTTACCCTACACCAAGCGCGTCCGGTGTATGTAACCAGCAGTTGGTACATCACCACTGCGTTGTGGTGATGTACCAACTGACAACGCTCAACGGTTGAGGGAAGCACACTTCCTGCAATTCCTTGTTATGCGATACTGCAATAATAATACCCAAATGTTGTCCCAAGCCACCAATAATGGAAGGCGAAGTGCACATGTGCTACGTGCAGTATACGTTACGCATTGAGTGGCATGGAACCCAAAAGAAGTGATATTTACTCCTAATTTTGTTTAGCAGTCACCTACCACTGTGCATTACATCACCTTCATATGCATAACATTAATCTTCGTTTTGTGTTGAAATAACACATTTAGAAGTGAACATGCTCCCCGCTCCCTGCAATTTCATCAACGATTCTTTGAGGACTACTTGTTACACTAGATCACCTTATGGCGGCCGGCCGATTTTTTTCTTTGATTGTATACACTTACAAGTATGTAACCTTCTTCTACCATGGACAACCTTCCACTGCAACAGCAATAATTATAAGAAGGAGATGCTTAGAACAACTCCCATCCTACTACGGATACAGCAGCTCCCAATCTACTGCAAATGGAGCAACTCTCATCCAATACGAATGGATGAGTTCCGTCTTACTACGAATGAAGGAGCCCCATCCTGCCACGAATGGATCAACTCCCATCCCATTACGAGTGGAGCAGCTTACATCCTACTACTACGAATGGAGCAGCTCCCATCCTACCACGAATGGATCAGCGGTAAATCAGCTGTGGTATTTACTACACAAGCGGCTCACTTCTTTACCACATCAATGTGACTGTGGGCCATAACCATCAATGCCATAACCTGGACACATCATATTGGATAACACAACGGTCATTACTCGATAGCATGGCTTTGGATTGTGTTGTTCAGTCGACAATCATCATCTAAACATTAATAGTGTTTGGCACGACACGCACCAACCGATATATGTGGTGAGTAAGCAGTTGTTTGCACGATGGACGACTTCCGCAGTCGTCCACGTGTGTTCACGCTGTGCACAGTGAAGCTATTCAGTGTTTTTTTTTTGCTGTTGACTGGTGCATTTTTACTGGTATTTTGTGTACAGAGTGCTTTCATGCACTATGTTGTTCAGTCTAGTTCGCCTTGTCAAAAGCCACCAAAGCGCCACCATAAAACGACAGGATGTCGTATGCCACGAATCAGGTAGTACATGGGTATCAGTGCATCGTCATGGCACGTTACCCTGGATCTAAAATTGCATCGTCGACATGAAACAATGCCATAATGTGGCTGGGTCGGTGTCCATGCCACAAGCTCTGCTGAAGGCGAAGACTGATCCAAGCAGTGATCCAATCAGAGTGTCAGGATGATGTGCTATAAATAAAAACTCTTCATATCGGAATAGCTGAGGCATTCCAGGCTACAAGGATCCTGAAAGTCAGCAAGTCCCGGCGCTTGGGCACGCACTGCACTAGGGTCGCCCGAGATCTGCACCTCAGGTTTTGACAACCACATATGGAAGTAAGAAGAAAGATCCCCACGTCATACACCACACGTCCAACTTCGTCGCCCACGCACGCAAACCAAGGCCTTCAATTAACCAGCATTTGGAAACGAATTAATCCCAAGACGGTAACGGTTGGGTCTCGTTCAGCTTCCAAATTGTGCCAGGTGCCGATCTGTAGGTGACCGGCTTTATACCGTCATGGCAAAGCCTACAGAAGTTGTTGCGAGTAGTACCTACTTTCAGTGCACCCCTCCCCCTCCCAGCATCTCTCGATCAGCGTCACCAACTTGTTGGGTACGCTTCGCTTGTATGGTGTACTGAAATAGGACGAGTAGTACTAGTCATGTTTGGATGGCTATGGAAAACAATTTGACTGGGTAGGTTAATAAGCAGAACTGGCATATGGCGATGTATGCTCAATGCTTACACAAGCACGCAAGCTGTCACTAACTACAGCGAATTTTCCAGTATCTGCCAACTACGCATGCGGCCAAGTAGCAAGGTTTTTCACCTCTGGCTGTCTCCGCGGCGCGTCCTTGTGTTATGCAGATGAGGTTGACTACTACATATTTAATGACGCATCACGTTGGCGTGCGATATGACGTGCGAGCCCACCGATTTGGTTTTCATTGGCACTGAACTAAAATTTCCACAGTTGCTAAATGTGACATCTCAAGGTGAACTTACCAAATGGAATAGTGTGGATATGTTATTGGAATCGTGTTAGTATATTATTCTTGTTGTTTTGGGTTTTTGTATATTGGCAGCTCCACCGTGAGTAAATTAGCAAATTTGCATAACATCTCTAATGCTGGCTTTCGGCGACTTACTGCTTCTGCCTGTAAAGCAGATACTGACCCGATATTAATATGGATGCTGTCACCAACCGCACAACAGCGTCCAGGTGTTTCTGACGCACACTCAGCGACCGCATGCACAACAAAGGCGTGAGTTTGATACTGCATGATTAGGAGTATTATGAGGCTTGCCTGGGCGTTGTTCCAGTGTAGCCCAGAGCTGCAACCTCTGCAACAAAAGAGTAATTTTCTTTGAAAAATATCCCAGCGCTTGATCCGAATGCAGATTCCGTTTCACCTGGGGAGCTGTTTGTGTCGGGCCAGTGTGCTGATGACGCAGCTGTACAATCGGAACTTCAAGGACGTTGATGAAGAGGTTCACGCTTTCACGCATCGGTGCCGAAGCTGTTCTGTCGGTGCTCAGCCACTGCGTTCGATTCTGTTTCATCTCCTTCAGACGGCTTCTCTGTATCGTCTCCCAACGCGGCCGCACTGGGTGCTGTTTGCCGCGGTGTTACGACTGAGTGCCCACTGATTCCCTTGATGTATTCGGAGTAGAAGTTCATGCAGATTGCGTATACCGGGGCGGAAACATGACCGAATGATGGGCATTCTTACGGCATACTTCATTATCCGCTTCAGGCAGACGAACTACCACTCAGTAGCTTGTGTAAAATGAAATTGTTCCGCAAGTTTTAAAAGCCTGGGTTTATCCGCACAAAGCCGTTGTCGGATGCTAAAACTATTATTCGTTCCAAAGTTCCAAAGTAGTTTTTAAGAGCAAGACATGTTGTGACATGACATTTTCATGTCACTATAAATGACGGGCGACGGGGTGCACACTTGTACCCCCTACCGCTTGAGGTGGCAAGTAATGATCAATTTAATAGTTTGACGTTGTAGTATATTACTTCATCAGAGGCGGTTGCACGAGGAAAGTTTGGGAATGTAACATGACCAATGCGCTGAAACGTAGCTAAATGTAAGGGACCTGGTAATGCGTTGCTAATTTTTATATAAAATTTTCGCAGCATTTTCTACACCTCTGTAAATAAAACGTCAATTGTTGGTTGGTGGCTGAATAGGGATAGGTAGCAATGCGAAGTAGCATGCTTAGAATGTTTTGAAGATTCAGCTGTGTCCACAATTATTACCTCACTTGCATACACGTGCTACCATTCGACTGCCAATGGACAGGGCTATGCAATATCTACACATGCTTTCATCTGAAAGAAATCGATTGTGAAATATCACAAAAAAAATGAGCTCGTTCTTGGGTAGAGTACTATGATTCCACTGAATATTTGCGAATCATTGTATGCCGTACATCAGCTTGCAAAGATTAAATACATGCTTTACAAATTGTTCACAGGCGCACCCAGGAGATGACCATGGGGTTAACCTTATTGTGTTGTTATTTCTCCAGCCTTTTGCATGCCCTACGCCTGCTACTATTAAGATTATGTACTGTGCCATGCATCTAGTGGGAATATCCGCACGGTTTCTTCGACCTATGGCTTAACCTGCCCCGTCTCTCCTGTCGGATCCTCACACTTGGTCTCGGGGGGGAGAGGGGGAGGGGGGAGGTCAGTAGTGGCCCATCTACTTTCAAAACTAAGCGTCGCAAGAAAACGTAATAGGTGTCATCTGAAAGCGTTCGACGAGTAGGGCCAGGCACCACCTCTGAAAATGACCCCCCAAAAGTGACGTCACTAGGGGCCTAGAGGTTTATGACTTACATTATACTTGTGGCTAGGACATTCTGGGAGGTTCATTTTGAGGGTGATTCGAATGTAAAAATGGAATCATAAAAGGAAAACGAAACGGACCAGTACCATCAAATTTTGGCCACCAATAAATCAAAATTTTCTTTCATTTTTTTATTTCATTTTTTTGGTGTTCAAGTATTATTTCATTTCATTTTTATAATGGGTAGAGCGGACCAAAAAAACATTGTTCGAAGTCAACTTGCTCTAATAAAAAATGGTTACTATAGCCGGAATCTTCGATTAAAATTTTTGTAGACGAATATGCAAAATTGATAAGTAATCAAAAACAAAAAAAGGAAAACTTACTCTCGTAGATTTTGTTGCATCCCTAAAGATAAGCAAACCCTGAAAGTACCATTAAAATTTCTTCATCCGTTAAAGCGTGACGACTGGTTGAACATTTTGGAGGTGACCTCACTTGACTTTAACTAACTCGTTGACCCTAGATGACCGGACTTCAACATTTTTACATAACATGCCAAATTGATGTGGGAAAGGCATGCCAAATTTTTGCGCGGTGCCGCGCGCCGTTCTTTCACTATCCGCGGAAAACCTTACGGGGGTCGTCAACGACATCCCCCCTCCGAGACGACGCGGGTTAATGGCCAACGAAGCATTTGCATGTAACACATGAATCCCCTTTATAATCCTGTGACTACATATGCTCCTGCATTAGGTGTGCATACAAATGGATTGGAGAAACAGGGCTGTGGCAGCTCAGTCGGTATGAAATTATTGATCGCAAGATGTTGGATTCGAATCCTGCAACCGACGAGATTGGCGAGTCCACTCGCGAACAATCAGCGTGAGAAGCTGGTGACGGTTTATGATCTAGCAGATGAATGGGTCGTAAAGAAGCCAAGGATTGGGCAACATGAACCGCCTTATTTTTCATGTAAGCAAGATTGTGATTGCCTAATTTACGCGTGTGCATCTCCAAAGAATAATAGTTATATACTGTCTGATTGTTCACACTTTGTCTGTCCTGGATCTGCTACTGGCCATAATTGCAGACTGAAGATACGCTTGTGCATGTGTATGCTTCCATTGTTTCCACATACTACATATTTCCACTTTTCGATTCCTATAGCTGCCTATTCGCTTGCATTTTGAGATATAGATACATATGCATCATATAAATCAGACGGAACGAGCTTGCATTGCTCAAAAGATACGGTTATCATTGCTGAGTTCTCCAAGTCAATCCGAACATTTAGAGTTATATCGTTGATTGGCCCTATTTGGCCGTCCTAAATCCGCCACTGATCGTATTTGCACTTACAACAGCCTCTACTTTGGGGAACCCACGCGCGGAACCTACGTGCGGAACCCACGTGCGGAACCCACGTGCTGAACCCACGCACGTGTCGTTGTTCATCACGCACACCTGCGCAAGCCCCTCCCTTTGGCGGTGTACAGTCGCACATCTGCGCAACGGTAAGCCGGCGTATTAACCTGTGAACTCTGTCGCACAATCGATGGTGCGAGCGACCGTACCCACCTGTTGTGCAAGTGGTAGCGATTTGGTACGCATGTGGTGGTGAATTTCTGATGATGTCTAGATACCGTGGCATTACTTGTAATATATGAAATGCATAGGCAGTAGAGGAAACCAGCTAGGTGCACATGCATAATAATATATATCTGGCCTCTTTCCAGGACGTACACATTTTCGCCTTTTACTTTACAAATCAATGAGTGCATAAGAGAAGGAGACTCTCACGGAAAGCTGGCCTACGTCAGCTTTCGATCGTGAATGCGCGTACAAGTACAACGGGACGAATAGCTTCATGGTCCTGGCGTTTAGCAATGCAAGCCACCTCGGCGTGAACTGCCAGTGTAGTGTCGGTGCTGTTCCGCCCATACCGGGTCAGGTCTAGAACAGGGGCCTCGGTCACAGGTAGCTGGGCGACACCAGGACCAATCATCACGGCATGTTCTCCGATTTTGACTGAAATGGGTTCATGTTATTATCGATGGCCCGGATTCTTATGAAGATATTCGGGGTTTTGAGGTGTTCATGACGCTGGGCCATGGATATTTTCAGGTTGTATAGAAAGTACATCCATAAAATATCATATTTTTAATGATAGTAATTAGTGTACATAATCTCTATATCACTTGAGAGAGGAAAACCTGTCCAATGCAATGCGAACTATTGTGCTCTGCTGAGATCAACTATTTAAGCTATTTTAATTCGTGGCCTTTTATTGACCTGGTGACCTTTTGAAAATGCCCTATTTTGATTTTCTTGGTTTCTTCGCCGAGCATTGCCACATCAATTGTCTAACCGTCGGCGTCAATATTTTTCTTGGTAAAGTTGACCTCATAATGGGTCACTGAGTTCAATTGTTAGGGTCTGACCTGACCTCCAGACAGTTGTAAAGTGCGTGACTGTGAACATAGCCAATATGGATGCTGTTTCCAAGCTGTTCGCTCATAGAGCACGATGATGTTATTCCTAACAACGATGGAGATAAAATGTGGGGTCGGTAGCTCAGTAGTTAAGCTGAGGGTCTCGCAAGCCAGAGGTACTGTGTTAGATTTCCCGCAATGCCCGCCCTTCCTGCCAGGGATGAAAAGGCAGGCGACGCCATATGGCCTGAGCTGCTGAGTGCGTCGTAAAGCCACAATCAAATCAAAATGGAGATAAAATAGATAACATCTGGGTCAGTGACCTGACCTTGAAATAGTGGCTCAGTGTATATTGCGGAAAATTAACAATATAGTTTCCATTTTAAAGCAATCCTCCTCTAGACCAAGATCGACAGATATATTGGTATATTAGGAGTCACAAAGGTCACGCATGGGTCAATGATCCGGCTTCAAAATGAAGGTCATGTTTGCATTACAGGAAGTATTCTACATGGGTGTCATTGGAAACAGTTTGTTGAGAGAGCACAGCAGTGCCAAATCCTTATATGTTATGTTACAGTGGGCACACACGCTAACCACGCACGTTGACTTCATGAAAAATGAAGATTTGCGCCCAATAATAATCCCTTTCGCCTTCTAAGGAAGTATTTAATTGGAATCATTCAATTTCCGAAAGAACTCACATCGCACGATGCATTTCAATTGTAAGCATACATATACACACATATATATATATATATATATATATATATATATATATATATATAATGGGTGTATATTTCTGAAAATGATTGGCATGTGTCAATACATGAAGACAATGGGCGGCCCCAAATAGGTTGGGGCATATGGTCCCATGCTAATAGCTGAAAGTATTGGCGGGTGGGGCAGGGGGGGGGGCTAAAGTTTGGCAGGGGACAAGTGGCCTCCCCAAAGCGTGCAAAGTTACACTCCTGAGCACATTTTGCTAAATGCAAATTATGAACATAGCAGGTGCATATGCACGTCATGTGAATGATTCTCCAAAGTTCAACACAGCACTATTGGAGGCAGACACGCGTCAGTTACGGACGCGGCGTACACCGTGGTCGACATCAGCAGATTATCGCTGCTATCGTGCTCTCCGTCCAACTAACGGTACACAGCGTGGAAGTCTTCATGCTCTTCAGGAGAAGTGCTTCACATTGCCCAGCTGCAGGCTTTTTGGCCACGCAGCACAATTCGGACGCCGATACAAAGAGAAACATGATCTTCGTACTCAGACACGACTCACGGTTTTGAACGAATGCTGAAGGGCTGCGATTGACCCGTCTAATGGTCGTCGCAGGCTGTCACGGTCCACTGCACGCTTAACCGACCCACCTGTGCCATCGCATGCATTTTTGTTGTGCGCGGTCGCAAAAGCAAAATCTACTCACATCTGATACTCCAATGTTTCTGGTCGTTGCAGGTATTTCCAAAGCTATAGTTCTTTTTAGATTTCCCAGGGCAACCATCGGAGTCTTTCTTCCGTTCTGAATGCATCTGCTGCACATAAGGAATCAACATAAACTGGATGCGGCCACTGCAGCCGCGTTTTGTGTCGGGGAGTACGACCACGCAAAAGGATTTGTGTGAATCGTTGGTGCATAATGCTAGCGTATGAAGAATGCATTGCGAGTTACCCTAATGCAAAAGTTGAGGCGCATCCTGGATGATGAATGAAACATTTCAAAAAACGCCGATCACGACCGCCTCACTCACAGAGACAGTCACTCAACGACTTAAGGTGCTGCGGTTGAGCCTGGGCTGTAACGTGGTGATTCGTTAGCTTCGATGATGCATCACTATGAGTAGAAACATGCTCATCGGCCGGAAGCACCACATCAATCCACGTGCAACGATCAACAGACCGCACACAGATGCTATGCATGTTCCGCCGTCGTTTACACAGAGACTCGCAACGGTCGAAAACTCAATGTCATGACTGTCATGTTCCTTCCTAAAAATAGCGCACAATTCGCGAAGATTGCCCAAGAATGAATTTTAGTAGCTGAAAGCTTGTCCACTGCGCACTGCAGGCCTTCTGTATGCCGATGGACTTTGGCATCCTCCTGCCTGGGTGAAGCCTACTAACGCCATCGGACTCGTAAAATTAAATCATTTTCCAGTTCAATTTCATTTTCAATCAAATTTCAATTTCAATTCAATTTCAATTCAATTCAACTCAATTCAATTTCAATCACTCCGGGACGTGTGTGGCTGCGGCGGCGTCCACCAACATCTAACAAAAACCGACACAAAATGGTGACGTCAGAGGCACGATCACTCGTGGTCCATGCGTGAACAGGCCCCCGTGACACGAGAAGACCGCACCGTGACCAATCCCTGCCAGGCACGGCACACCTTCATAACTTAAACACAACAACTCATTCAAATGAAGCCTATGAGACCTTGCATAGCACGTTCATGACCTTATTGTTTTCTCCGAACGAAGTACTCCAAAATGCTCCCATGTCGTATGCCTGCTATAATCCATACTGTTAAGCTTTAACTTGATGGTAGAAAGCTGACTCATATGTGACCACACCGACCTTTTATGCAACTAAGTCCGATATAATCGTGATCTATAAAAAAATGGCTGTAAAATTCGACCCATATCGACCACTTCTACAATGTATATGAATCTACTATATCGAGGTCAGGTCACGGTCCCACATGTGACCTTCTTGGACTTTGGCGAACTTGACAATATCACCACCATACGTCTATTGCCGAGTAGCTCTGAAATGGCCTCAATATCGGCTATGCTCCTAGTTGCGTAACATGACATTACCTGGAGCTCATGTGCAACCCTCATAATTCACCTTTATGATTCATCATGGATTCTGATTTGCAAGAAAAACAGTATGTCATTTGGTGCACAATTGATTGTGCACCCAGCAGTAAGAACAGATACATATAAAAATATATGTTTTTCAAAAGGGCATGATGTCAACAAAGCGTCGCGATGTCACGAGGTCGAATATTTACTTCACAAGACTGCATTTATTTTATTATATTGGGGAAACCTTCGGCGTCCAAATGATTTGTAGGTTTGGCAAGCTAATTGCCATCACCAAATAGAAAAGAAAAGAAAATTTCCTATGTGAACTTTCTCTGAGACCCCAAATCGTTTCTAACCTGTACCTCGCGTACATTTTGACCCATAAACCAGAAACACCCAGAATCGTAATCTGGGCCGCATTTATTAATTTCGGAATTAATTGACATCAGGCAATGCATTTCACCTACAAGCATATTTATAGATGTACGTTTCTGAACATGGCTGCGATGGACCAATACATGAAGGCAATGGAAAGGTCCAAATTGGCTGGGGAGGTGGGGGGTACAAGACCGCCCAGTTGTGCCCAGTGTGTGCAGTACATGACCGGGTGTGCCAGTTTCTACCAAAATCTGACGGGTATGGTGAACAGCCTGTGGTCTGCCCTGGTCCTGGAGTCGGCTCGACTACCACTGGCCCGGCCGGCGCGGTATTTTTAGCGGGCCGTAGCGGTGCGGCCGCTGCCGCTGCCGGCACGCCGTCCTCCAACAGCGTGTCGTCGTGTTGCAGTGACCAGTCGAGCCAGCAGCCGCCCGCCATGGCCAGCGACGGCAGCCTGCGCGACCTCGCCGCGCCCGCGCTCAACCAGCTGCTCAGAGCCTACAGCGGCGTCAGCTTCAAGCTGGTCAAAACAGGTGAGCGGCGCCGGTGGGCCGTGGCGCGCCCCCACCCGCCGACCGGATGGCCGAGCGTCGGCCGACGCCGCGCGGGCACCGAGCCCAACCGGGCGCGCGGCCGCCGGCCGGGCTGGCCGGCCGCTGCGGCGACTCGGCGGTCGCCGACGGTCGCCACTTGGCCCTCTTGCTTCTGGCATTTCTGCGACGCTGCCAGCTGGTCACCGGGCGGTCGTGATTTGGCAACAAAAAGTGGAAACGCGAGTGTGGTCGGTGGGCGGTGTCGGCGCCGCCCCGTACACTGCCCCCCCCCCCCCCTCCGCCGCCGGCGCACCGACTGTGCTTGCGGCGTTTGCGAGCCGCTGCGAGGCGCGCGCGGTGTGGCGGGTGGCGGCTCGGGCGAGGCTATTTATACCGGCCCGGGTGCTGGCCTGTCGCGCACGGCCGTGTCGACCGCCGGCACCGCCACACCCCCGTACCACCCGACCGTCACGACGTGATAACCACCCAGGAGGTACCGCCACACCCCGTACCACCCGACCGTCACGACGTGACAACCACCCACGAGGTACCGCCACACCTCCCGTACCACCCAGGATACCGCACCCCCCCCACCACCCGACCGTCACGACGTGACAACCACCCAGGAGGTACCGCCACACCACGCACCACCCGACCGTCACGACGTGACAACCACCCACGAGGGACCGCCACACCCCCGTACCACCCGACCGTCACGACGTGACAACCGCTCAGGAGGGACCGCCACACCCCGCACCACCCGGCCGTCACGACGTGACAACCACCCAGGAGGTACCGCCACACCCACACCGCCGTCACGACGTGACAAACCCAGGAGGTACCGCCACACCCCGCACCACCCGACCGTCACGACGTGACAACCACCCAGGAGGTACCGCCACACCCCGCACCACCCGACCGTCACGACGTGACAACCACCCACGAGGTGTCGGCCCGACACAGCGCACGACACAGCCCGACACAACACGGCACAGAACGTCACGTCACGGTACGTCACGTCACAGCACGACATAGCACGACACGCCACGGTACGACACCATCGGACGGCGCCAAGCGACAGCAGGAAGCGTCCCGCGTCAACAAAGGCCTGACGACCAAGCAAGGTCGTCAGGCCGTTGTCAAACACACAACACCGACACAACGTGCCGTTTTATGAGACAAGTGAAGCTGTTAAACACACGTAGCAGAACAAGTTTCTGTGGAGAAAAGCTCATAACTGAACTGCACACAAGCTTAACTGAGCTGAGCACATACAAATACACACGTATATATATATATATATATATATATATATATATATATATATATATATATATATATATATATAAAACAGGCAGAGGCAATGGTCTAGTTCAGGAAGGATGAGGACATATGACTCACACGCATTCCCATGTAAAGGCTGGAGAAAGGCTGGCGCCACTCCAGGGACACTCGAGCGACCCCATCAATCATTGGAGTCACTTCTTTGTGAAGATGGCTAGAGGGAGACCAAACAACCATTTCGATGGCCAAAGCTACCCCGAGAACCATTTAGGTCCAGTGTCCAGTGACAATGTCTCACTATTTTAGCGGATGGGGTCTCGCTGTGTCCAAGTTCATATTATCAGGACATACTTTTCCGATTGAGTAGGCGGAGTGTAAACATTAGCATTAGCATGATACCAAACCGGGCGTTCGAACCACTCCTACCCTGAACCTACCCGGGACATCCAGCCATGCCTTGAGAGACACAGGAATGCACCCAGTCTGAAATGCTCTCAATCAATGGCACCCCTCCACACGAGTGCCCCTCTTCCCGATCAAAATTCCTGCATCAGCCCCTGACGAGGCACTATTGTAGTGAGCACAAGGCATTGTTTCCTGGCACATCAACGCGTTGGGTAGTGAAAACGCGAACATTACGTTTTGGTGCATTTCATAAATATGATGGCTCTTAACATCACCACACGTGTTTCACACGATGTGACCGCAACCTCACGTGTCAGACACGATGTGAATGTAGCCTCACAACACGTGCCAGGCGCGATGTGACGGTAACCTCACAGCACGTGTCAGACACGATGTGACGGTAACCTCACCGCACGTGTCAGACACAATGTGACGGTAATCTCACCGCATGTGTCAGACACGATGTGAAGGTAACCTGACTGCAGTTATCAGACAGGATGTGACGGTAACCTCACCGCACGTGTCAGACACGATGTGAAGGTAACCTCGCCGCACGTGTCAGACACGATGTGAAGGTATCCCCACCGCACGTGTCAGACACGATGTGACGGTAACCTCACCGCACGTGTCAGACACGATGTGAAGGTAACCTCACCGCACGTGTCAGACACGATGTGAAGGTAACCTTGCCGCACGTGTCAGGCACGATGTGAAGGTAACCTTGCCGCACGTGTCAGACACGATGTGACCATTGCAATTGAAATGTTCGATATTTACTCAATACACACAGACAACTGTTGGCACAATCAAGAACTTTCTACTAATTCAGCAACACATTCAACTCAGGCAGAAATGACTCCGCCATGCGCTTTGCCAATGCACCATAACTTTGTCATAAAGTGGAGGTTATGTCAACCGCATGGTTTGTAGCTGACGATTCGTGTATTGTGCCGGATGAACGGTGTTCTTGGTGCCGTGAGTCTTCTGCGGTCGTCGCATCGTGCAACCTCAGTGATGCTGAATGTTTGGAAGTCTCGAGTAATGTCGGTGTTGTGGCGGTCGTGCGAAATTTTGCTGCTGGTAGCCCCTGCACATGCATCGCTAAACGTCTGCTCGGCGAAGTTGTCCTCAGATCAAGGTAGCAAAGCACACGGGCTGTCGAAGATGTCGCCAGACCAATGTAGCATACCACTCAGGCCGCCGAAATCATCGCCAGAGCTCATTCTAGCTCAACATGGGCCGGCTTTGACTCACGCTGATGAAAGGGCGCAGAGTTGACAGGAGGCTTCGGGCCGGTGAAGGCGCTCCGAACGGCGGAGATAGCCCAGGTCGAAGAGGAAGGCTCCCGGTGCAACTGAAAGGGCCTCTACGCCCATGCAGGGGCCCAGGCTGTTAAATGGTTGTGACATAGCCAAGGTGGCGGAAGGGACAGCCGCCCTCTGGCTAGACCAGAGGGCTCCCCAGACGATCACCTTCAGGAGGCCGCAAGTTTCCTTCAAGAAATAGACGTGGGACATAGGCGATATAGCCGGAATTTATTCAAATGCATCGAACAGATTGTGTCAGCAGACTAAGAGCAGCCTGAGAGCTGACACTTTCCATTAGTTTTTGCGATTCCTTTTCAGCTTCTTGCCTAGCCTTCAAGCGCACAACAATCACGATCGTCACCACACTGTGCTTTCCCCGTGTCCATTAATCAAATATCATTGACTCGTTTTGCAATGTTCGTAGGATAGAAGGCCAGCCCATGCGAACCTGACACAAAAAAAAATCAATTAGGCCGGCCGACGCCAAACTGCCAATCACAAAGTGACGATCGAAGTAGTCAGCTGATGATTGGTCCTCCATCGTGAAGATCGCCAAAGCCGTTCGAGCCACTGTCGTGGCCGTTTCAGAGCCACCTATTTGATTTGACATATTGAGTGCACGACTGATTAACCCGCGCCGTCTTTCCGGCCAAATCCTCACACCCCGTCTCCGGGGGTGTGGGGGCGGTTGAAGATCCCCCTCTAAAATCCAAACTAGCCATCGCACGAAAGCGAAAGAGGTGTCATCGAAAAGCGCTCGACGTGTAGGGTCCGGATCCGCCATCCAAAACAATTTCCCCGAAAAGTGACGTCACCAGTGGGGATAGATTTTCACGAATTTTCACGACTTTCATTATGTTTTTGACTCTGGGGAGTTCATTTCAGGGGATATATGAAAAAACAAAATGTATTTGGAATGCGAAAAAAGGACAGCGAAATAGACAAGGGCTATAATTTTTTGTCCCCCCAAAAAAAAAAAAAAAAAAATTTTTTTTATTAATTTTTCTTTTGAGTTTTCAAGTTTTCTTTAATTTTACTTTTCCAATTGGTAGAGCAGACCGAGAAACGTTGTTGAAAGTCAACTTACCCTAATAAAAAATGCTTACTTTAGCCAGAATCCTGTATTTGAACTGCAAGTTGGCAAATACGCAAAATTTATATGTAGTCAAAAACGAAAAAAAATTCCACTCGCACGTTTTGTTGCATCCGTAAGGATAATCAAACGTTGAAAGTTTCCCCGAACCCGTAACCCGTAGTAACCCGTCCCGAAACGGGACGGGTTAAGCTCGTAATGAATTATTCGTTGGTCTTGGCGCAGGTAGCCATACCGTACTCGAAATCTCTTATACCAGTATGTGAGCAAGTTTTGGACGGTTTCCTAAAAATGGCAAGCTTCCTAGTCTCTGAGGAATCGGGGTCCTTAGCGTCGTGACGGGGTTCCAGTAAGATATACAGGACTGCCCAGATTATACGATAGGACTGTTCTGTTTTTTTTTTCTATAAGATTCTGTGTATTCAATGGGATTTTGTTTTCCTCATGGGACAATCCAGGTTTTCCTCCACAGGACATATGGGATCCCGTTTGTCCCATGGATAATAAACGACAATCCCATAGGATTGCTGTTTCACTAAGGCAGTGGTGATGGCTATCCCAGCACCCAACACCACTTCAGTTACCCTGTGGTCACTGTCGCTCCACAGCCGTTCTAGCGGGTGTGGAGACAGCCGTTCTAGAACCACAACCGTTCTAGCGGACACAGCCATTCCAGTGGCCACAACAGTTTATGTGGCCACAGCCGTTCCAGTGGCCGCAGCCGTTCCAATGACCACAGCTGCAACGGCCGCCCCACCAACCACTGCCACCCCAGAGGTGACGGCCGCCTCAGCGGTGACGGCCGCTTCAGCGGCCACAGCCGATACAGTGGCCACAGCTGCGACAGTGGCCACAGCTGCGACGGCCGCTCCAGCGGCCACTGTCACCCCAAAGGTGGCGGACGCCCCAGCGGTGACAGCCGCTTCAGTAGCTACAGCCGTCACTGTGGTCACGGGCGACCCTGTGGCTACAACGAGGACATTTGCTTACATATCGACTGGTGGGAATTTGTCCCAGTAGCCCTCAAGCTGTGCCCACCAGCCCCGTAACTATGTCCAGCAGTCGAGGGTGTCCAATTAGCCCCGCCGAAGCCTTCAATTTATGAACAACACAATGGCTAAAATGCATCGGACTACGGTCACGGCAACGTAAGGTGATACGCAAGCGTTTGCACATTGTCGCTTCTTCCTGTACTTATCAATCATTTCCTCAGAATAGCCACTCTATAGCACTCCTGCTCCTCCCCAGCCACCACCACCGAATACCCCTCTACTCCCAATGATTGGCGGGGAGGGTCCATCTGAACGATGTACTACGCTTATTTGTAACCAAATTGCTCGCGGTCTTCCCCATTATACTTTCCTGTCACAAATTGGAGGCATGCGGTGGCAGATACACCAATTCCATCATCATTCACGGCCGGATTCCTTGAACACAAGTCTGACACCTCAGTCTGTCAGCTCTATCTCAGTGCCGGCTGCTTATCAACGACCCAATACGTTAACGGTAGCATCGAAGCTGAGTCGTTGTCGTTTTTCCTTGAGCACCGCGAATCTGTCGCAGAACACCGCCGCCTAGAAAATAGCCGCTCCATTGACGAGCTGCATCAGTAACATGGGCAGTAACATAGGCAGCAACATGGGCAGTAACATGGGCAGTAGCATGGGCAGTAACATGGGCAGTAACATGGAGAGCAACATGGAGAGTAACATGGGTAGTAACACGGGAACTGTTCGCCAGCAGTGCTGGCAGCGATGGAATCATGGGCGGTGAATTTTAGGTCAACTACGAAGAGCTGGGCGTGACTTGAAGATGCACCCAAGCGGAGGGACAACCCCAACCCCTTTCAGTTCTGCTGAACGAGAGAGGGTGAGATGATTACTTCTGCTCTTTGCTGGCGTAGTTGATGGCAAAAAATTATTTGGGAAAGAGGCACAATCTGTGTGGGCAATTGGCGGGAGAAATTGATTGGGAGCACACTCCATAAGGCCCCAAGTTAAAAGTTGAACTTATTGGTTTGGATATTGAATGTGTGTGTTTGGAGGGGGGATCCAACATTATGGGGACAAATTCCTCCTGGAAAGCATACACAACAACATACTTGTGCACTGGCATACGCAGCAATGCTAGGGTCTCATAGTTGTTCGTTAGCTAATGCTATATTAGCTGCTTTTACTGGATTATTTTGTTCACTTACAGTTCGAATAGAATGAAATCCGCTTGGGCGCCCAATTTGCATTTCACTCTACCCCGGCCTGGCGTCAAGTGAGCAGAGGTGCAAACAATCACTAACCTGTCACCTATCAATATAAAAACGGTCAACCCTGTCACACTTAGAAACACAGTAGTGGGAACAACAGTACTGCAGAATGCATCGCGAGTTTCTGTCACTGCACTTTGATGTGCGTGAGCCGCATTTTTTCTTCAAAACATCAATGGCCTGACAGCAATTCGAAAATTGAGGATATGGCAACGACCTTTTTTCACCACAGTTGCTATCATCCTCAATAAAGTTAAGTTGCTACTGAGTGCATAGCTCCTTAACACCTTCCTGCGACCGTATAAAACACGGATTTCCCCAAAGATCGAGAGGCCTAACTTATTCATGCTTATGTAAAATCACCGTTTGGTGCGATTGAGCACTGGAGACTTCAGCCGTGTTTGGTCGCTTGGGGGTTATGTGCAGATGGGGAGTTTTCAGTATTGTGAACGTTTCTGAACGGTTGCGGTTTATGAGCGGTTTAAGATGTTGAGCATGGTGAACGCTATTGTCACGTTCAGCATTACGAGCATTTGAGGCTTTCGAGACTTGCCGGTTTCGAGCGTTTTTGACAGATTGGAGATTATTAGCAGTTAGGCATTTTCAGTATTGCGATTTTTTTTAACGTTTTTGACAGATTGGAGATTACGGGCGGCTGGAGCTTCTGATTAATGGATGGTTATAGCCTACTTCAGTGGTCCGGTTCCTGCAACGGTGTCCCTGTGCTTTCATAGCCACAGGCGCGACAATTAGCCACATTACCACCTTCAAGGCCCTGCCATATATGTCGCATACGTCCCAAAAGCCGATGAGAAGTCGGGGACTGGCAATGTCAACGATCCATTGTAGGCATGTTTGTTCTGCGTGACAGTGATAGTCTATGGTTTGTCTCGCTCCGCGACAACGGATTCGCAAACCCCATAGCAGTTTCTTGCCCTGGTATTGATCGTGCGGACGATTGGCAAAACGGGCAACAGCGTGGCGTCCAACAGGTACAACAGGTGCAACAGAGAACAGCGGGCAGTCGCCGACACGTGTCTTTAAGCAGTTCGTGCTCTGATAGTTCGGTTAACGTCCCACGACACAAAAGTTCTCTCGGGACCTCGACCGTTCACCGTCCAATCAGGCGGTCGGCTCACCTCTGCTGCTCAGTCGTGTCTGACCCCCACCGCTGCCCCGATACGACTACCCGGACAGGCTTTGTCATGCACACCGCTCGGCCATACCGACACGGGCGTCACAGTGGTGACGCGGCGCAATGCTACAGCATCCGCCGACCTGTCGTCGCCGCCTGTGAGAACGGAAACTGACTTGGCATAACACCACCGGCCATAGGTAGATAATCGATGCGTCAAATGCCGATGTCAGTGCCGACAGACAGGCGACAGATTCCCTCGGAGCGTTCATGACTGCACTCGACGAGTCGGATCGTTCGTGGCAGGACTCAACGAGTCCGGACAGAGGTACGAAACTGGCTTCGTTGCACCATGTAAGTTCCTGAGTAATTTTGCACGAGGAAGCTCGCATTAATAACCCACCACCAAATTATACTTTCCCCAGTTTTGTATGCATCGCCCCATGTTCAATCAGATTATTCTGAGCATGTTGAAATATAATTACCTTGAGGAAATGAAGAGTGAAGAAGTTATTACCTTGAATAATTTGAATGCTAATGTAATCACCTTGAAGAATGAGCTTGACGAAATTAAACACCCCAATAGGCAAGACGCCTGGTGTTTGCGCCTCTGCTTGTGGGTGCCTCAGTCAGCTTCTGGTTCCAACAGCTTTGCGTGCAAGGCGCTCCTCGTCCCACTCACTCCACGGGTCGGCCTGTCGTCTACCGACCCACGGATGCTACAACCGGGTGGATGGGTGATCGGCCATGTAGAATATAGCTCGAAGTTAACGGGACTGTGTTGGCTATCCGATATATTGAGTGAGCGGACCCTTTCCCCAAGAGTCGCCGGAGAGCCACCGGAGAGCCACCGGAGAGCCGCCGGAGAGCCACCGGAGAGCCGTCGAAGAGCCGCCGGAGAGCCGTCGAAGAGCCGCCGGAGAGTTGCCGGAGAGCCGCCGGAGAGCCGCCGGAGAGCCGCCGGAGAGCCGCCGGAGGCGCCGGAGGGCCGCCGGAGAGCCGTCGAAGAGCCGCCGGAGAGCCGTCGAAGAGTCGCCGGAGAGTCGCCGGAGAGCCGCCGGAGAGCCGCCGGAGAGCCACCGGAGAGCCGTCGAAGAGCCGCCGGAGAGCCGCCGGAGAGCCGCCGGAGAGCCGCCGGAGAGCCGCCGGAGAGCCGCCGGAGAGCCGGCGGAGAGCCGCCGGAGAGCCGCCGGAGAGCCGCCGGAGAGCCGGCGGAGAGTCACTGGAGAGCCGCCGGAGAGCCGCCGGAGAGCCACCGGAGAGTCGCCGGAGAGCCGCCGGAGAGCCACCGGAGAGCCGCCGGAGAGCCGCCGGAGAGCCGCCGGAGAGCCGCCGGAGAGCCGTCTTGCAGCCAAAACGCTCCGTGATTGTATCGAGTCCACGCCCACCGGACCTGGAGAACCGGAATGAGCCTCACTTTGTACACAAGTGTCACGACGGGAACCCTGACAGGTGTCAATATTCAAAACTGATCGCTCTGCAAGCGGGCGGACAATTGAATGTCCATGCAATCTGCAATGGAATGCCATGTTATGTGTACTGTTCTACGGTATATATAAAATATGTGTATGTGGGTGTGTTATGGTGGGTGGGTGTTTTTGCAAGCGAACGATCATGGTAGCCCGCAATTAAAAATTGCATATCATGCCGTGAATATGTGCGTATTCTATTTCATTTGTGAATGTGCCTATTTGAGCAACAGGCACGCTCAGAATCAAAGAAGGCCGATCTCCACAGGTGTCTAAGCAATATTTTGCTTTTTATTGTTCTGAAGAAAATCATTGCTGCCGTTCTGGCATTGCATTGACATATTATTATATTCAATTCCATGGTGGTGCATCAAAGAATCGGAGGATTTTGGAGGAATATGCATATAATATTTTGTCTCACTGTGTATGCTGGGCGTGGAAGACATAACCAGCCTGCTGATTCACCGCCCCTCGAAAAGCTACCTGAGATTCGGCGACAAGTACTCCCCCAGCACCAGCACAGGCTCCGACAACGCCATGGGCAGCATAACGGCAGCCCCTCGCTATCATCTTCATGGGTGCCCTGGAGACACGCTACAGCAACACGTCTACCCAGCCAAGCCAAGCCTCTACAGGAGGAACATCAGCGAAGTATTTTGCATTCGAACATACGAATCCGAGAGTCTCTAAAAGTACTGTGAACACTTCAATGAAGCACGCCCTACCATCACATTCACCATGACGTCTGAAAACAACGGCTCCATCCAGTTTCTGGACATCAAGCTCACCATAGAGTCCAACTGAGCATATACCGCTGTACTGTACGTGACGCCTACATGCTCGGACAGCATCCTGCACATGGACCAAGTCGTGTCGTGGAAGATAAAAAGCAGTGCTGTGCTCACAAACAAGCAGAGCCAAAACGTTGCCTAGCAACCCGACTGCGCGCAATCGTAGCATTAAGCTCATCCCCGACCTCTTCGCCAACAACGGCCCCGACAGCAAACCATCACTAAGGCCATCAACACCCCTGCCAACTTCAATGACCAAGGAGCAGCGGACCTGAACCACACGGATGGCCTTGCCGTCACCGACGACAAATTGACCAGCTCAATTCAAGCCCTCGTCTGCACGAACCAGCCTGAGCCGTGCTTCGCCTGGGTAGACGCCAACACCATCAGACGGTATCCGGTGCGCCTGACATCAGCACCATCGTCATGTCCAGAAGGGACACGGTTCTGTTCCGTCTGTCCTCTCTGCACAGACGGCTGATCAGGCGAAAACTTCACACCTGCAGTGACATCCGTCTAAAGTGTTCGCACGAGCTGTGGATTCGATATCGACTTGGCTAACGAACAAAGAGATAATTGATGTTTTTTGGAATTTGTCGGCCAGGAAGGTGTACACTTCTGAGGCTGTCGTGATCTGATGTGTGCGCGGACGGCAGAGACTTTCTCTCGCAGTCGCCCGTTTCATTGTGCCGCCGATGCCGTCACACGCCCCCTTCCCATGAGCTGTTCCAAAGAACTGCCAATCACATTTTAATCCAAAGTCTGTCTCGTGCTGGCAGATGTTAATAAAGTTGAAACGATTTTTGTATTGTCCCGCGCAAACATCAGAAAGGTAATGAATTTTAGACAGATTGGGGATCCGAGTCTTCAGTTCCGGGATTAGTTTTTTTCTTTTAAAAAAGGCATGAACAGCAGTCACGTTATGTTTTACCCAGTTTGACACGACACAAAAGCTCTGATGGACCGTAACATCGTCCTCTCGCCAATAGGAGATGAATGGGTGTATGGTGTATTGCCCCGCATCCCAATGGCAACTCTGAACCTCGTCCTGGATAATAAAAGCAAAATTTTCATAAAAATCTCCTACAACCACTGCTTCCACAGGAGGAAGTGATTCCTTGAGGTATGCAAGTATTTTGCTCTGATTAGCCGACACGTAATGATGTTTGGTCTTTACGATCGCGCTGTTTAAACTCTGTGGAAATTCACCTCGAGTCTCTCATCTAATTGACAACGTCAATTAGATTGCATCGATCCGTGCTGACCCATTGCTTAAACCGATGTTCTTTATCACTGTCTGCATCATCATCCCCTGAATCATCATCCACGCCAATATCATCACCGTCGTCGCCGTCGTCATCGTCGTCAATGTCGACTCCGTCATCGCGGTTGTTGTTGTGACGGTCATCCTGTGGTCGGCGTGGTCGATTAGATCGGGGTATGTGAGACCCGGAATTCCGTACGAATCTACCATTGGCTTGACATTCTCGTAGTACACACACACACACACACACACACACTGTGTGTGCCGCTACTTCCAGCTAATACACAATGTCGCGGACGAAGTGCGCAAAAGGAAGTAGCGGCACGCATAGCGTGTGTGTGTGTGTATACCACGATAATGTCAAGCTAATGGTACATTCATACAGAATTCCGGGTCTCAACTGTCGGGCGAACAGGGGCACCACGTCAATATCTGCCGTTGAATGATGGATCAGTGTCTAGGTAACCATTCCAGTGAAGCATGTATTCATAGAACAATACATTGCACCTGTCACTAAACCTGTCTGTATACAGACCAGCGTATGCTTTCCTGTATACCCACATACACGACTACCACCAAGAATATGGGCGAGATCTACCGTTGTCCTTCCAGCCATAACGAGCTGTTACTAATGACTACATATCTGGAATGCGGACGTTTATTGGACTTAATTATTAGCGTTGCTCAAACGATTGAATATGCCACTTGATTCGAATTCAGCATCCCCCAAAAAAGCTATAATCTCTCTTCTCCCGACAATAAATGTTAAAGGTCAAGACTTTGCTTAAATGACCCCTAGGAGCTCACCAATGGTCAGTCAAGTTCATGGAAGTAAAATGCAGATCAGATAAGGTCACCCGAGGTCGTCGGAGGTTGCAAGGCTACGAGATCACGAATCAAACTGACTTCAACCCTGAGCGGCCTACAATCGGGTGCCATTGATGACGTCATCGCTCCATACTCTGATTTGTAATACAAAATCTAGAAAAAAACATATCTCCAATTTCTTTTGTAGTCAAAGACAACATACTACACAACAATACAAAAATGAAAAACTGGATGGTTTTCCATGCGCTCGATATGATATGTGTCACGTGACCTAAGGCCACGTGACCAAAAAAGAATTTGTCAAATTTAAAAATAAAGCACCGGAACGTAATCTTTGGTCTATTACGAATCCAGCGATATATTTGTGTATCCAATTATGTTGATTATAACAGAAGTTATGGCCATTTAAAGTTACCCTGCATCGTGACCATCGAAAAATGCCTGAGACTATAACGCACGTGCGGTTGGCCAGATCGAAATGGGAGTGTCACCATTGGATTCTGGGCGCTCAATTACCACTGTCCACCAATGTATGAAGAAATCTGGGTTGGGTCGGTGTGGGGGAGTGTGACGCCTATTGGTGGCTGCACCGTCTGCTGCCGTGAAATTGGTTTATTGGCTCGCTACAGACCGCGTTGATGAGTGTTTTCATTATTGACATCCGAGCTTACAGTCTGCTCTTTGTGCCACTTTGGCATTTTGTTTGGGCCTGTCCCCGTGCTTTTTGGCCTTGAACGTGTGCTCCTGACGAATAGGCGACAGCAGGTCAGGCTCAGTGAGAGCCTAATCACTTGCAAAACCAAAACATGGCAAACCAGGTCCATCAGCAGGCCCGGCGCGCCACCATACTGAGACCGGCATCCCTGGCACTTTGTATTCAAGGCCGACACTCCCTTCTGCTTTTCACTCGTACCCTGTCTGGTCGTAGACTTTGGCGGATAGTACGTGACCTTCCGCGTGCGAGCTTTCATCTTGGCTTTTTCACTGCTAATCCCCAACTTTTTATGTCATCCCTTTCAACAATTTGCAACCAAGATAAGATGATAGGACAGCTCAAACGAGCGAAGAACCTGCGACCAGATTCAGTCAGTGCGAAGGTGCAGTACCGTGCAAGTGCACTTACTCTTGTGTCACCAGAAGCGACAATCGTGCTGCGACCAAAAACACGATTCGTTGAGAAAATACCAGCCACGAGAATACCCTAAAGCCTCAATGCCTTAAAGCGTGGGCCATTGACGGGAAATCAGCGGCTGGCGGCAACTGATCTGAAGCCACCACGCGCGACCATACCACCATACCGACCATACCACCATATCACCATACCACTCTACCACCATACCACCATACCACCATACCGACCATACCGAGCATATCAACCATACCGACCATACCGACTATACCGCCATGCTGACCATACCACCATACCACCATACTACCATACCGACCATACCACCATACCGAGCATGCCACCATACCGACCATACCACCATATCACCATACCACCATACCACCATACCACCATACCGACCATACCACCGTACTACCTTACCGCCATATCGACCATACCGACCACACCGACTTGGCGTGGGGTGGTAGAAGACGACAACTCGATATCGGCCTTTTGAGGACATTGCGCGCCACGTCTGGGGACCGTGCGCCACGTCTGGGGCCGTGCGCAACGTCTGGGGACCGTGCGCTGGGCTCTGTGTCGGCTGCCTGGGGACCCTGCGCCGCGTCTGGGTACCCTGTGCCACGTCTGGGATCTTGCGCGACGTCTGGGAACCGTGTGCTGGCTCTGTGTCGGCTGCCTGGGGACCTTCCACCGCATCTGGGGACCGGACGCCACGTCTGGAGACCGTGTGCCGGCTCTGTGTCGGCTGCCTGGGGACCTTGCACCGCGTCTGGGGACCGTGCGCCACGTCTGGGGACCGTGTGCCGGCTCTGTGTCGGCTGCCTGGGGACCTTGCACCGCGTCTGGGGACCGGGCGCCACGCCTGGGGACACGCAGGCTCGGCTCTCTGTAGGCTGCCTGGGGACTTCACCGCTCTGGGGACCGGCCACGTGGACCGTGTGCCGGCTCTTTGGCCTTCTCCCCACCCTTCCTCTCTTAATTTTAGTCATGAAATGCACTCACAAGACTGCGGCAATATAACGTGTGATCCCGCGAGTAGTGGGCGGGCCACTGGGGAGGCGGCGGCACGTGCCCGGCTGCCCCGTCGGTCCTCGCCAATGCCGACGTGTAGCCACCGCTGGAATCGAATTGACCGACTCCCATAAGCTGGGGGATAAATGTGATCGCAGGAATTGGGCGGCGAGACGGAGAAAAAGAGTCGGGCTGGTGATGAACGAGAGGAAACCCGACCTCACAGAACCCGGCCGGGGCGCCTGTTGATATCACTGGCCGAACACGCGATAAACAAGCGTTGGTGAGCGGCGGCAGGAAGCATATGACGTGGGGAAACTGCAAATGCTGGAGAGAGCGAGATAGGTGCAGGGGGAAGGGTGGAGGGGAGAGATAGAAGTAGAGAGAGAGAGAGAGAGAGAGAGAGAGAGAGAGAGAGAGAGAGAGAGAGAGAGAGAGAGAGAGAGAGAGAGAGAGAGAGAGAGAGAGAGAGAGAGAGAGAGAGAGAGAGAGAGAGAGAGAGAGAGAGAGAGAGAGAGAGAGAGAGAGAGAGAGAGAGAGAGAGAGAGAGAGAGAGAGAGAGAGAGAGAGAGAGAGAGAGAGAGAGAGAGAGAGAGAGAGAGAGAGAGAGAGAGAGAGAGAGAGAGCGAGAGGGAGCGAGAGAGAGCGAGAGGGAGCGAGAGGGAGCGAGAGGGAGCGAGAGGGAGCGAGAGGGAGCGAGAGGGAGCGAGAGGGAGCGAGAGGGAGCGAGAGGGAGCGAGAGGGAGCGAGAGGGAGCGAGAGAGAGAAAGGAGGGAAGGCATGCGAAATACCATGGGTTTCTTGTTTTGTCCAAGCCATGTGACGAATGCCACTTGGTGCTAACGCTGTTTACTGCTTAGATTTTGAGTCCAAAACGCACAGGTTGTTCTCTAGAGGTATTGACATGAACAGTCGGCATCTGATGTATAGACAAGTCACTATTAGATTAGCATCACTTAAATAGTCTGACATGAAATGCTCGCATGTGCATATCGTGCCATTCCGAATGAAGGGGATGGATATGAAATGCTGAGGAGTGCATTATTTAGCGTCAACAAGCTAGTTCAAACTGTTTAATGGCAGTTACGAGCCGGAGTACGAAGACAGCACGTTCAAATGATGCTGCAATGATGATGACCTGCCAGAGTGAACGAATCTTGTGGAGCTTTAACGCGCTTATCGCTATGCTGCTTACGGGATGATTACTTCTCACTCAGGTTTAACGAGCAATACTTGCATTCCATTGCCCACGCATGAAAGTTGAGAGCAATTGAATGCATCCTCGTGAGCTTGGTACGTATCATACAGTGGCGCATTGTGTAGCTCTTGTTTGCTGAAACATTGTCTCATAAGACGACGTGGTTGTATTAGACGGCCAAGAGTCGTGCAGGTTCATCTAGCAAACGATTGGGGTCGATTTTATGTGTGAAAGGGGAGTAGCATCTCCAGCGATGATCTTTGGAACAGTAGAGTTTGAAGTATGTTTCTTCACCCAATGCGAGACCCTCAAAGCTTGCAACATTGCTACATCCTCATGGATGATTATTCCTTGCAGCTGAGGAGTTGTTGGATACGAAGCATGGGGAGGGCACGAACACAACTTAAAGGTGATATCCAATCACTTGAAGTTCGAAATTTTGCGGTGGAATAGTGTTCATGGCAAGAATGATAAAGAACTTGGTCAATTAATGGGGGTATGAGAGGGATGTTCAAAGCATCTCGAAAAGGTAAAGTCAAAGAATCAGCTTCGAGGTGTAACAATTAAAAACATTCATAAAAACAGAAGTAATACCTACACGCCTTTCGTCAAATCCCGTGGCTGATATTGTAATAAAGTCAACATCTGACCTGCGTTCAAAATGTGTTTGGGTCATCTGTGTCCGAACTCGTCGAGTCTTGTCCTGAACGATTGGACTCGTCGAGTCCAGTATGAAGGCTTCGAACGGATCCCAGACGTTCGGCCGGCACCTGCCGTCGCCGACATCGGCGTGTGCCGCCTCGAGCTGTGGCTCTGGCCGGGGTGTTGTGCCAAGTCAGTTTTTTAATAACAATCGGCCACGGCCGGTCGGCGGATGCTGTGTCATTGCACCGTGTCACCATTGTGACACCATGTCAGTGTGGCCGAGCGGTGTGGTGCAGTAGGAGATACCGGCCACTCTCACAGGCTAGTTAGGGTGTTGGCCCGATGAGCCCCCGCCCCATGAGCGACTGGCACCCCTCTCGCGCGCGTAGCTCAGTCAGGCGCGACTGGACAGTCGACGCGGTAAGATGCAGACGAGTGGGTGAAAGTGAGCAGACGTGAAAATGTTGGATGGTTCGCCATCGGTGTTTGGTGATTTGGAGGAACGAACTTGAATAGGAAGGCTCCGGTGTTGTCTTTGTTGAAATTGTTGAGACAATGAGTCACATATTATCGCCGAATTTCTACTAATCAACCCGGCCAATACAAAAACATTGACGGCTGTTGAATTTGAGATATTGTCGCATGAGAGAAGAAATTGGAATTGAGAAGCGACGAAGTGTCGTACAAGCGAGGCAAACCCTGGACTAGCACTGGCAGGCGAAACGAACTTGCCGACAGTTTGTGGAACTGTGATGCTCTTAGCATGCCGTGCTGAAGATTTGATGGCGGTCAAAGACGGTGCAGACAGACTTCGAGCTTTTCCTTGACCCGGTACAGAAACGAGCATCGCACGTCAAGTGTTTACACTGATACCTTTTGTAATCAGGTTATACTCATAATGCAAAACATATACATCACCGGGCCGAACACCAAGGACGAATGCCTCTCATCCATGCTTCCACCAAACCAACACCCATCAGGGTTCTGGTGATGCGTGTCTACCCACACTGACCTTGGAGATTCCTAAATTCAAACTTGCGACTCCGATATCCACTGCGCCAGTTGAATTATTTCACCACCTTGCCACGCATATCGCACAGGTTATAATTGATAGCCAGCACATTTAACATATACTCATATGTCTTTTGTCCACACATGCTTCGCGCTATGTGTGCAAGCAGTAACTTCAATTACATTGGGAATGCTTCAATGCTCATTTTCAGCAACCAGACCGATGAACTGCAAGAGCAGCGTTTTTCACGTTTGTCAACTGGTGATTGGATAAAAGGTCGATTTGCATCAATGGAAATCCTACGTGTGGAGCCAGCGCAAGCTTGTCAATGGATTGCCGGTTTCGGTATCTTGAAACCAGGCATGCCGTAGTGGTTTCGATGCCTGTGGAACAAACTCAGCTGTCGCCTGTGAATACTGGACCCTCGAGATGCGCTCTAAAACAAAACAGTCAGATGCTACTTGACAGGTGTCCTCCGGCCATCCTGACCCCCAGCCACCCGGGCAGCCAGACATATCCTAGTCGTTCCTTCGGCGATCCTGACAGACAGTCGAACCCCTGGCCCCCAGCCACCCCGATCAGCCAGTGATTCTATGCGCTGGATCAGCTATAGCCTGCCGGTGACCACAATCAGCGTAAATGGTCACGTGGGCAGCGACTCATGTCGAAGCTACTCCCACTCGCGGTGGACCGCAGCAAAGGTCGACCACTGCTCCCACTCGTGGTCGAACTGCGACGCACGTCGACAGCTACTCCCACTTGTGGTGGACTGCACCACACGACACGACGAAACTACTCCCACTTGTGGTGGACTGCACCACACGACACGACGAAACTACTCCCACTTGTGGTGGACTGCACCACACGACACGACGAAACTACTCCCACTTGTGGTGGACTGCACCACACGACACGACGAAACTACTCCCACTTGTGGTGGACTGCACCACACGACACGACGAAACTACTCCCACTTGTGGTGGACTGCACCACACGACACGACGAAACTACTCCCACTTGTGGTGGACCGCAGCACACGTGGGCCGACGGTGTTGCAGCTCCCTATCCCACAGTTCATACAGGCTCAAAGCGATCCAAGCAGTTGGCGCGACCCGAAGCACCAATTCGCCACGGTCACCACACAGGGTTCGAACGCGGGCGACTCCCTCGGCGCCTGGTGGGGAAAATCGATGTGCAGGTGCGGCACTCAGCTCGCGACGGCGGCGGGTCGCTCCCGGCGGCCGCCATATCCGGCCCCCTCGGGACCGGCAACGTCCACCGCCCGGCCACACACGAGACTCACTGCACTCGTTCGCCACCGCACTGCCGCAAATGGCCGAGCTGACCCGGCCCAAATGGTCGGTGCCAGTACCCGACGCCAGTGGCCGGCACCAGCGGCCGGCGCCAGTACCCGACGCCAGTGGCCGGCGCCAGTGGCCGGCGCCAGTGGCCGACGCCAGTGTCCGACGCCAGTGTCCGGCGCCAGTGGCCGGCGCCAGTACCCGACGCCAGTGGCCGACGCCAGTGGCCGACGCCAGTGGCCGACGCCAGTGGCCGACGTCAGTGTCCGACGCCAGTGGCCGACGCCAGTGGCCGGCGCCAGTGGCCGACGTCAGTGTCCGACGCCAGTGGCCGACGCCAGTGGCCGGCGCCAGTGGCCGACGTCAGTGTCCGACGCCAGTGGCCGGCGCCAGTGGCCGGCGCCGGTGACCGGCGCCAGTATCCGGCACCAGTGGCCGGCGCCAGTGGCCGACGCCAGTGGCCGGCGCCAGTGGCCGACGCCAGTGGCCGGCGCCAGTGGCCGGCGCCAGTGGCCGGCGCCAGTACCGGCCCAGTACCGGCCAGGGCCGCAGTGGCCGACGTCAGTGCCGGCGCCAGTGGCCGGCGCCAGTGCCGACGCCAGTGCCGGCGCCAGTGGCCGGCGCCAGTGGCCGACGTCAGTGTCCGACGCCAGTGGCCGACGCCAGTGGCCGGCGCCAGTGGCCGACGCCAGTGTCCGACGCCAGTGGCCGGCGCCAGTGGCCGGCGCCGGTGACCGGCGCCAGTATCCGGCACCAGTGGCCGGCGCCAGTGGCCGACGTCAGTGTCCGGCGCCAGTACCCGACGCCAGTGTCCGGCGCCAGTGTCCGGCGCCAGTGGCCGGCGCCAGTGTCCGACGCCAGTATCCGGCACCAGTGGCCGGCGCCAGTACCCGACGCCAGTGTCCGGCGCCAGTGTCCGGCGCCAGTGTCCGGCGCCAGTGGCCGACGTCAGTGTCCGGCACCAGCGGCCGGCGCCAGTGGCCGGCGCCGGTGACCGGCGCCAATATCCGGCACCAGTGGCCGGTGCCAGTGGCCGCCAACATGCAGTGATGACGCTGATGGCGTGACCGGGACAGGGGAGAAAAGCAAGAAGAATGGCATAGATGACATGATGCAAGGATGCTGACATGTGTGACTGGCAGCTTAGTCACAGCTTAGCTGTCTGCTGACAGCCGACTGCAGAACTGTTGCAAAGCGCGAACCAAGCGTCTTTTGGTTGCCAACACAGACAAACCACTTGACGACGCTGGGGACAACTCGTAAATATGACGTTGGTGCCTTGGATCTTGAAACCCATGGACAATTATAGAAGCATGGAAATGTCGACGGATGGCCTGGTCCGGGAAGCGCACAAGCCTCTGTGACAAAATTAATCCCCAGGCTGAGAGCCTGAAAGATATTTCTGTGAACCTGTACCTAGCTCATGGATACTGACAAAGGTGCATCACTGAACCGTGGAGGCTGGCTCCTGGTAAATTATTTATGTAGCATATTTACACGGAATATCAGTCAAATATATCATAAGAACATACAGCTTAACTACAAACAATGACGCTCAGCCTTGCGGATTGACTCAAATAGCAGTAAACTGCGTATTGATTGTGTCATACGAACTGAACTATTGTCTGAGGAATCTTATGAACACTGCTGGAGGCGAACTATTTCTACAGATTGAAACATCCTTTGAAGGTCAAAGTGCAACTGCATGGAGGGTCGTAGAATGGTTCCAACTGCAGAGAAGGTCAAGGAATGGTCCCAACTGGATACACGTTCGCGTAGGCGTGGGATATGATGGATACTTAGGTATGTTCATCCTCAGGTATAACGACAAAGTACATCACGAATTTTCCAGAATATCTGATCATATCGTAAGCTTTCATCCTGGACATGACGATTCTCTAGATACAAGATCCAGTATGTGATACGCGGAACCATTAACCCTGTTTATGTGCGATTATTTCACCCCGATGCTTGTCAGGTGCGGCGCGATTTCAGCCCGGCCTCCCGCTGAGACACTGGATTGTTCGGATTTCCTCACAAGGTAAAGCAGATGAATTGTCGTGGCATATGTACGGAGGTACATTGGGCAAATTTGGTGAACTAATTAACACCACCAGTCTCGGAAACCACAACGGGTCCAATTGCTGGCTTTAATGTCTCCTCCAGAGCCTCATGCACGCTTCAATCATAACTTCATAGCTTTCTCATCCAGTATTGTTTTGCTCTAACTTTCCTATGCGGTGGGTTAAATTGTTGCACCTCACCCATCACGACCAGACCTAATGTGACATGACTTGACCAGGTCTGACCTGCCTTACTTTACCACCATGACAGTTCGCGTGGCGCACGAGTTGACCGTACCTATTCATCATGACGAGCGGCATCTCCGTGTTGATGTCGTGGACGCCTTCCTTATCGTCCGCTTCAGTCGGGCCTCGGGAGCTGCTTCCCATCCTCCTCGATACACTTCTTGGTTTACGATTGGGCGGGAGGCTTCAGACGATCTGAGCTGAGGAATATTCCGATGGTTCTGATCTCCGTTTATGAATGGTGCTCCCCAGGTATGTTGGCTCACTTGGGGAAATAGCGGGACTGCAGATTCGTTGGCGCACTTCTCAAGAGCTGGCAGAAGCAGTACGTTTCCTTCTGTTTAATTCAATATGCATTTTGTGGCTTTTAGACAAACTAGACATGTGACGTTATTGAAAGCAGGTATATTTTCCATTTGCATCAAATAATCTGCTGTCAATTTGCTCGCTTTAAAGCGCTAACGACGGCGGAAGTCGAGATGCCTATATGACGCATGATGTGCGATGCGCCGTCGATGCCTGTCGACGTTCCAGATCATCTGAATGCTTTGAGCGAACGATTTTCAGGCTGCAGCATATTTACCTTCTGATTATTACGAGAATTTGGGACAATCATAATGGCGAGCTGTTTGTTTATTGGGGCTTAGGGGCCCATCGACTGCAGTGGTCATGCAGCGCCCATTTAATGGCGAGCTTTTGACTAGTAATGGCAACAAGCAAATGACTGCAAATGGAAGGCAAGATATCAGTTCACACATATCCACTGCTAGTTTGGCATTTAGGTCTAGAATAATGACAAATCGTGAGCTGGAAAAGACAAATGAATGCCATCTCGATGAGCAACCGGCTCGCATCGAGCCTCTGCGAGATCGGGCATCCCCGCAATGAGCCATCATGTCCAGGAAGCTCGAGGATGTCATGTGGATATCGGGAGGCAGGCGGGCCCGGCCAATGCACATGCCCAACGTCAGGATACATGTCGTTAACGTAGGACCAAAGCCCTTGCCTGAGACACCATTCACGGCAGACATAAAACCATCACGATAGCGTGGCTTGGGATGACACCATTCACATGAAAGCTATGCACGGAGAGATCCCTATTCATGCCGTGAGCGCCGTTGGAAGCTTCAGATGAATGGGACATCATCTTGTCCTCGGATTCGTCTTTGTCAGGACCAACACACAATCCTTTGTGCCGCAGCACCTCAAATCCAGAAAGGGTGAAGCACGCTTAATCATCGTTGGTGAAGACAACATTTTGGTTTGCTCTCAATGCACAACGCGCAAGTTTGCGAATCCGTCACTTCTGGATTTTCTGCCACTCAGCGGCAACATGCTGTTCTTTGCATCTATTCCTGTACGTGAATCCTTCCTTTTTCGAATCTTCTCGGCTCATGCTTTGACCGTACCGAAGCGTTTGGCTGGAAGACCGATGGAGACGTCAAAGTGTGTGGCTAGCAGCCCGCGCCAGTGGCCTTCTTTTCCTTCCGGCGTGCATTTCGCAGCGATGTCTGGCAGTTTTTACCTGCCCAGCTTGATCGATATCTGCCCTGGTCTCCAACTTCTTGAGAATTACATAAGTTGTCAATCGGGATATTCTCATAGGTAAGAAGCACCTGGCAAAATGTGCCTTGGACACAAGTGGTTTTGTTTCTCTGCAATTGCTTAATATATCCCTCACCTAGTGATTGTTTAACGAGCCCGTGGTGATTAGCCAGGTGCGCTATTTATTTTATATTTGTCATGCATACCCTACACATGGCAGTTGTTTCACGGGCAAAGTTTGGTTTATGTATAAACAGCTTTGCTTGAAACATGCAACATTGACGCTTGACCAAACAATCAGTCGACACAGCGACACTGTGCCTGGCTCTATCATGCACGGACCGGTCGAAATCAACCTGTCCTCATGCAAATGAACCCGCCCTGACCTGTCCAATCCCACCACGATCCCGGCACACACGAGTACACCTCGCATGCCCCATGCAATCCCGCCAAATCCTCTGCTCCCGTCAGAATCCCACTCTTCCCCGGCCAATAAATTACCCATAATTGCCATTCCTATTGGCTTAGCGATGCAACTACATTCGTGTAAAACATGTTGCCACAACATTCTGGCCGGCGGCGCCGTCACGACCTGCGAAAGCCATCGAGCCATGTAGCTGTGTTAGTCATTGGTGGGGGGGGGGGGGGAGCAGCAGCATCATGCCCCCGCTGAAGTCATCCAGCCGTGTAACTGCATGAGTTATTGCTTGGGGAGGGGTAGGGGTGGGAGTGGGGGTGGGGCACTATCGAGACCAACCGTCACATCAGCCAGAGGAAAAGACGCTTAACTTTTGGCGGCGCCCGGTTTCATTGCTGCCAAGAATGACACGTGCGACGTCACAAATGCCTACATGCCTGGACGGTCGTCGACGTCACACATGCTTACATGCCTGGACGGTCGTCGCTCTTGGTTGCACCGCACGCTTCACTCCACTCCACACTCCACACCGAAGCATTCCATTCCACACCGAAGCATTCTACTCCATGTTTTCGCTCCACACCGAAACATCGCCGTCATTTGTCGGCGTGGGTGAGCTGCAGCAGGTGGCTGCACTCACCAACATGTGCCCGGCTGATCATCTTACTACCTTCATCGGCCGGCAGAGCATCACCTTTGCGCGCTACAATGCTTTCTTCGCTGGACGAAGTTTGGTCGGCACGCGAACTTAGTGTGCTCACTTGGCTTTATGCTGTTACCTGTCCTTGCTGTTGATATGTTATCTGTAACAAATACACCAAGAAGTAGCATGTTTAGCCTTGTTCCCAGCATATTTCGCCTCGTCTTCAGCATATTTCGCCTTGTCCCCTCAACATGCATCGTCTTGCCCCTCTTCGTATATCGCCTGGTCCTTCAGCATATTCCTCTTTGTCCTGAGCATATTTCGCCTTGTCTCTCAGCACATTTCGCCTTGTTTCTCAACATATATTGTCTTGCCTCTCAGCTTATCGCGTTTTCCCTCAACATATATCCCCTTGTCTCTCAGCATATTTTGACTTGTCCATCAGCATATATCAGCCTGTCTCTCAGCCAGGGGTAGCGGATTCCAATTTGTCATACGGGAAGTGCCGAGGAATTAAGACAAAATGACAATAATGGAACGTCAATAAACTGTGTGTGGCCTACATACGGCTATGTTCCTTTTTATTTTGTGCGGTAGGATTTTCGTGTTTTTTTTTACGAGAACCTTTCCACAATTTGTTGCTATTTGATATTGGGGATTGCTTCCGAGAAATTGCATAAACGCAAAGTAACAGGTGGGTGAATATCAAAGACAAATTATTGAAGGTACTAATATAAAATGCGCACATCATCGCAAATGCAAATGGCGAATCACAAAATATCCAGTGCGCAACACATCGAACATGCAAAATATCGAACCGTAACGTATCTAATACTCAAAACACAGAACATGCAAAATATCAAGGATAACACGTTATGCCACCGAGACCGGTCACTCACATCACATCATCTTCCTTGATTACATCCCCCTCACCATTCATAACTGTTTGAAGACCAGCATTCGCTTGCCGCACTATAAAGCTTACATGCTAGTAGCATACTGGAAAATTAAGTAAATAGTGTTGGAACACACCCGTATTTGTCAATGCTACCCTTTGTGTATGACTTTTCACACAACATGTGAGGACGGGCTGAATGATGATTAAGGTTTAGATCTGTTTTTGCTTGCTCGTTGGCGATGCTCCTTCCATCATGCTGCGAAGTTATGCCAATATGGACTCGTTTAATGGCTAACAGTAGGGCAGACTGGTGTAACACGCCCCTCTTAAGGATATTTGATCAGTGTACCTCGGGCATTGAATTTATATCTATTTTTTCTTTATAAAATGAACTACGCATAATTTTTCTTTGTAAATATACCCACTGAAATGGATTCCCCACCAATTCCTTGACGTGAGAGCGACTTTGCTGGAGTATTGCAAAGGAGCGTCTTACAAACGGGGGTAGGTAAGTTGCCTCCCACCTGGGCGTCTTAGATATCGCTCTTTTATATTTGGAATCCAGTTCATTGCTCAAGCTGCGGGCAAAGGTTCTGGTATGGTTTGACAACCACATGTTTGCTTCAATAAGGCTAGAACGGATCCAAGGGGCTGAATGGACATTTTCCCTTTCCAAAGCCAAATCGGGGGGTGTTAAACTATGTTTTACCGGTCCTAAACGCCGGCCAAATGTAGAAAATTGCTTTTCATATGCCAAAAAATGAAAAATTCAGCGATGCGAGGCAGAAACATGAGGTTCCTTATTTATTTTAATCAGCGAAATATTAAAATTCCATATACAAATTGCACAAAATCACAAAATTTTCGACACTGCGTGACGAAAATTTTGAAACACAATAACGGTCCTGTTCGATCTGCCCCTGAATGAGGCAGACACCAACTGGAGGTACACACCATGATACATAATGCAGTATTTATTTAAGTTTTACTTCAGCACTTAAAATTTAAAAGCACGATGAAGCAAAGGAGGGTTGAATCTGTGAAACACGTTTAACAAGTTGCAGAGATCCAGTGGCTCTTTCAATGAGCATTGTGCAATGTGAGAAACCGAACTTAGTTGGGTCGGCAGAAATCACACGTGTAATGCCGTTGACCATCGTTCAGGTCTGTGCACGGCACACAGGCCCACTTCGCACAATCGCCACACTGTACCCATTCCTCACAAGACAGTTTATATTTCATACCGCACACAAAACACGAAGTTTCATCATTTGACGCTTGTTTCCTTCGGGTGTTTTTCGGAGCTTTCTCACTCTTTTTCGGAGGGGCTTTCTTGCCCTTGGAGAGGCGAGCTTGTCTGGCCAGATTCACTTCTGTCAGATGCTGCTTCATCGGAGATGACGTCAGAACCTCCGACTTCTGTGCACGTCGACTGCGCTTTCTGGTCTCGGCTTTAGGCGATGCACACAGATCATCTAATATCTGACTCACATGAGATGACCCGGGTCGTGATTCAGAAGATGGACCGGGTGCAGCCTCGACACTGAATGGGCCAGGTCCTGTCTCAGCAGAAGATGGGTCAGGCCGAGCGCAAGCACGAGAACGGCCTGGTCTGGACTCAGCAGAAGACGGGTCAGGTCTGGGCTGAGCAGGAGATAGGTCGGACAAAGTCTCATCCGAGGGACTGGTTGAAGGTGCCTTGGAATCTTCTATTGGATCACACCGGATCATAGGACCCTGTGTCTGAGGTCCACCTTCTACGAGGTCTGGCTCCGCGGGGTCCACCATGCTATGTTCAGGTTCCGGTTCATCAGTCAAAAAGGCTGCGGCATAGTCCTCATCGGTGAACTTCTTGTCGTCAAATGGCCAGATTCCACTTGCGTGAAAACCCCCAACGATCTTCTCTGTCGTGTCACACTTCAGGTACGCCGTTGAGAAAATTTGACTCAGTTTGTACTCGGATATCCTTCTGCCTGGGTGTGCCCTCATCCAGTTGTCCGCTGCCACGCCATATGCTGCTTTGAGGGGCTTGAACCACGATACGTCGAGAGGTAGGAGCTTGTGGGTCGAGTGAGGAGGGAGTGTGATATGGTCAACTCCGTGGTCTCGTGCCAGGTCCACTGCGGCGATGGTCTTGTGGCTGAAATGTCCATCCAAGATGAGCAGATGCCTGCGCTGTTTTGATGGCCGCACGGTCGAAATGAAAAGGTGAAGCCGCTTGATAAAACACTCTTCGTCCGTCCATCCCGATTTGGTACACATGCCAATCGCTCCTGGTGGCGCACCATTCATGAGTGACTCGTTCATGCGAATTATTGGAAATATCATTGCCGGCGGTACAAACTGTCCACCCGCATTCGCGGCACAGATGACCGTGACCGTTTCCCCTTTTCCGCACTCGTGATCTTCCCTACTTGTTTTTTGCCCTTTGGAGCGATTATATTTCCAGGTTTCTGCACGGTTGATATACCTGTTTCATCAGCATTCCAAACTTGCCAAGGGCCATAATTGTTCTTGTCAATAAGCTCCTTGTACAGGGCGAAGAAGCGATCCACTTGGAAGCGGTTGAACCCAGTCGCGCGCGCCAGGCTCGTTGGCTCCGGCTTTCTGATACCCAAGTCAGGGTGGCGTTTCAGGAAACCCCGAAGCCACTCTTTCCCTGCCATCTGTGTGTACTTGGAGAAGCGGTGAGGGATGCCAAGTTTCTCCGCGAGTCCAAAAGCAATTCTGCGAATGTCGATCGTTGTTAGGCCAAACAGGCACTTTTCCGTGTCCAGAATCTTTTCAAGGAGAATATCTTCTTGTTCTACACTGAATTCGCAGTGAAATCTTCCCAGTTGAACTTTTCCAGGCATTTTTACTTTCCCGTCTCGGTTATTCCTCAGCGTTTTCGGCGGCACGCCCCAGCGTTTTGCCGTACTTCGAACCGATCGTCCACTGCGGATGTCTTCGAGTGCCTTCCTGAGATATTCTTGCCCATATTGACCCTCTTGTTTGTTCTTTTCCTCGGCATATTCTGAAATAGGTATGCCAGGATTAGGAAAGCGGGAATCAGGGATTTAGGAAGTCAGTTATCAAGGTCAGCATTGGATTTGAAAATACATATTGTTGAGATTTTAAAAGTCTTGTTTCGCTGTTAAATATTTAGGGAGGCAGGTGCATATTTGCCCCTATACATATTCTGGGATCAGGTGACCATAATTCAGGTAAGACTGGTTGCGTATAACACGCCTAGCGGGGACGTGGACGTGGAATTTTACACGACATGGGGACGAGGCTTCCTGCAGAATGGCAACATTATTTTTGCGCGCGGATTTCTGAAGTTTGACAATTGTGGCGCATTGCGTCGTGATGTTTTATCGCAGAAAACAGACGGGTTTAACTACAAATGCTTACAAAATTACTCCCACATATTTAGTTAAGCATGTACACTGCCGTAAATAGCCCGCTATGACCTAAGAAAACCGGCAAATATATGAAAACTCACCTAAAACGCAGAGCAACCGTTCCTGGCTCGCGAAACTTTAGTCGGCAGCGGAAGAAAGGATGTACTGCTACCAAATTACTGATACCAAACAATCGGATGAAGGATTTCTTTTTTAAAGGCGATGGGCGTTTCACCTACTCTGGGCCTTTTATACCGGTCTCCCCTACTCCCGATGTGTGCCCTGTACCTGCCCCCACCTCAGTTCAACATGGACAATTTAATTTGGGGCTGTATATGCATACAAAGTATGACAAGTTTTCCAGAGCTTTACACATGCATATCTCTAGACTTGACGACATGAAACATTTTCGCCTCGACAAACGGAGTGGACATGGAACAGGGGATGAAGATCAGACCCTCATATAAATGATGCCATTTGCAATGTTTCTCTATTCGTTTACTGCTTTTCTGATGTGTAATTAACCCGCGCCATCTTTCCGGTCATATCCTCACACACCGTCTCGGGGGGATAGTAACCCCCTCTAAAATCCAAACTAAGCGTCATACGAAACCGACAGAGGTATCATCGGAAAACGCTCGACGAGTATGGCCTGGATCCACCCCTCACAAAAAATCCCCCGAAAGTGACGTCACTAGGGGGCTAGATTTTCACGACTTTTCAGAACTTGCATTATGTTTTTGGCTCTGGGAGTTCATTTTGTGGGATATTTGAGAAGAATGGAATCAGAAAAGGACAGCGAATTCGACCGCGGCCATACAATTTCTTGGCCCCAAAAGGTACAATTTTTTATTTCAAAATTTTGAGATTTCAAGTTTTCTTTTAATTTTCTTCTTCTAATGGGCAGAGCAGACCACGAAATGTTGTTGGAAGTTAACTTTCCCTAATAAAACATGTTTACTTTGGCCAGAATCTTCGATTTTAACTGCAATAGGCAAAGATGCAAAATTTATGTATAGTAAAAAACTGAAAAAAAGAAAAGTACCTCTCGTACGTTTTGTTGCATCCCTAAAGATAAGCAAACGCTGAAAGTTTCATTACAATATCTGCATCCGTTAAAGCGTGACGACTGGTTGAAAATTTTTGGAGGTGACCTCACTTGACCTTGACTAACTCGTTGACTCTAGATAACCTGACTTAAAATTTTGAAACGGCGTGCAAAATTGATGTGGGAAAATGTATGCCAAATTTTGGCGCACTGCCGCGTGCCATTCGTTCACTATCCGGGAAAAACCTGAGGGGGGGGGGGTTGAAGACCCCCGAGACGGGACGGGTTAAGCATGCTCATAAAGCGTTGGATTGAGTTGGAGTTCGATGTGAATGAGCGTAAAATGTAATGTTGTTCCCATGACAATTACGTCTATGGATATTCGCTTGCCCCTGTCCCTCTAACGGACCAACATATAAATGGGTGTCAAGCATAGTCGTTTTGACCTCCAATCATTTTGACAGGGGGTGTCAAACCCACTGAGCCCCTGATCCGTTCCCAATTTATCTCAACGCATATCACCTTGTCCCTCAGGATATATCGTCCTGTCCCTCCTCATATTTCGCCCTATCCCACATCACATTTCGTCCTGACCCTTAGCATACTTCATCCTGTCCCTCAGCGTATTCCGCCCTGTCCTTCGTCACACAGGCCACGTGGTGCGTGAATAGAAAAGAACCTGCGAGCTGACAACGTACCCATTAATTTTCTGTGAAAGCGCATTGTTTTCACGTCGATCCGACGCGCATACTTGCCGAGATATTGGCATTCCAGCAACGGCTGTTTTGTCGTATATTGCCCTGCTTCAAAGGTGCCACTTACAGCGTTTTACAACTACGAGCCAACATTCTATGCTTGTTGTGCTTCGCACGCTTTTAGCGCACATCGCAGCAGCTTGCAATTTGTCATGATACGTCGCCGGACAGAGTGTTAAGCACTCGGAGGCCTCGGCTTTGTGTTTTACCAAAGCCATTGCCGTGACGTCGGCCGGTTATTGAACACCTGGCATGTCGCCAAAACTGCTGTCGCCGCTTCAAGGCTACACGAGGCGCTCGCCGGGCCCGCTCGCCGCGCGGTATTTGAAACTTAAACATGTTTGAAATCGCACAGATCCGGCCTTGCGTGAAAAATATGCCATCTAATCACAACAGCTCTCGAACATTGACGCCATCAAATTAAGCACACGGTTTATCCGGAGGTACGCCCTGAGTATGCTTGCACGTACGTACCGATACCTGTACGTACTGATAAGTGGGACAGCTCATGTCATCAAGTAACCAGAAGTAATAAAACACTAGTAAAACATGCTAAACATGATAACGAAGTGATTAACCACTTAAGGAAGAAAACGTTCTCACTGATACTAGTGAAGATATAAATGCGCCTGGATTTCAGTGAACGACATGCGGTTCATATGACTATTATTAACGGTAAGTACAACAATGAGAACAACGCATCCACTTATTTCACAATTGTAGGTATGAGCAAATGAAGGACGTAGGCGCAACACTTTATTCATGTCAACGGGACAATCGAGTGAACACCGCCGAGTCGTTGGATGTGGTCCAGAATATCCCTTTTCACTAATGTCGAAAAATAACTTGACGAGAAATACGTCGGTTGCAATAGTGCAGCTCTCCAGAGATTTACACAGGGCCCCCAAGTGAAGCGCCACAAATCTTCCTCAGATCTTCTAGAGAAGATGGAGGACGTGACAACCTCGCGCTGCCAAGGGAGGTGGAAGCTCGTCGGCAGTGGCGAAAATATTCGCCCACGTGGATTATTGAGATGATATAGTTGCTAATTGAGACTTGAGAATAACATAATTGATAATTGATAATTGAGAATAAACGCTCACGTTCTTGCAGTTGAGTCTTCATCATCGGTCTGTTTTGTTTGCAAGAAGTTTGCATATTCATCTGAATTCATGACAATGGCTACGTGAAGTTCCACGCTCGGGTGCAGGTGTCTGAAGACTATTTGGAGCGCACAACACATGTAGGAACTTGACGGGAAGAAATGGTTTGGTGGCAGGTGGCATACCACATATACTTGACGTGAAGAAATGGTCTGGTGGCAGGTGGCATACCACATATACTTGACGGGAAGAAATGGTTTGGTGGCAGGTGGCATACCACACATATGGTCTCACGTTAAAGGTTGAAATTGTTGGAGGACACAACCAATGGACAACCAAGCGAATACCACCAGCCGACCGTATATGGGGCTCTACGACGCTGCCTCTTCCCCTTACTCGCGGAAGGGGATCGTTGCACCACTTGGTGAAACTCACTGAAATTGTTTAGTCCCCTTCAATACTATGATATGATATGATCCCCTTCAATATCTTTAATAGAGAAAATATCTTACAATTTTGTATGCCAATAGTCAGGCTATGTAGTTGTAGCTAGAACACGTAGATAATGTGTGAGGGTTATTTCATTAGTATTTCTAGTGACTCAAATCAAGTTATTGTCCGGGTGCACAGCACAATCTGTTTGACATCATAGCTAGACATTCACCAATGGAGTGGGGGTGGGGTGGGGTGGGGATGGGGGTGATTTTTAGAGGCGTGTCGGACCATAAAGGTCAAATTCACCGCCTTTAAATCGAGTGTATTTTTTCAGGCAAAGCTAAGGTAAGTGTACATTTACGTTAAGGGAGTAGTACTGTGTAATAGTGAGTGTGATGATTAAGGTGCTGAAGCCGGAGGCTGGGTGGAGGATATCTCCCGGATGTCTAAATGGTTTAGTGTTGCTTTAGTCACCCTCAAGATAATTTGGAGCTCGGGCGAGGGAGGGTATCATAAGAGTGACAAGACGGTTGATCTTGCGTGGTTCCGGAATTTGCCTACTTTTGTGGAAGATAATAGTCGACACCACCTATCAACCGGTCTCCTCATATTAGTTGCTGGCAGATGGTACTAAGCATGCCATGCATGTTAGGGTTAGTACTGTGATTGACTCACCTACGTCCGCTGTATATCTAGGCAGTTGTTTTAGGTTAGGAGATGCAAGGTAATTCGGCTCATCTATGTCCCATAGCTCCTCTGGGTAGTCGATTTATGTCGTTGTTTTTTTTTTGATCTTTCATTTTACAACCGAGGTCGGTTCACTTACGTCCGACGACACCGCCAGAAAACCATTTATTTCTAATGGGAAAGGAAATCGGCTCATGTACTTCCGATACCATTTGGGGATGCCATTGGGTGACTCCTACTAATGCATGCTAAGGCGAGTGTTAGTGGTGTGGAATCTACAGTGCTCCTGCCAGTTTTCTGGCGTAGATATTCAAATAGCAATTGAAAGAGTTATGGGCGTTTGTCACCCAGAAGCGATGGAAGCGACAGGGCGATGCCCTGTTTTCGGCAGAAGATCTTAAGTGGTTATCTTTGAACGCTAAGGCTACTACAGTCTAACAGAATGTGGCCTTTTCTTAATGTGATGCTGCATGTATCGCAATGAGGTGTTGCATATTGGCCATCCTCTAGTTGAGGCTGCGTTAGTTTAGTGCACCCAATTCTGAGTCTAGTGAGGATGACATCCTTTTGTTGGCGATATCGATATAACGTGTTCCATGTGCATACCATTGGTTTGATGCTGTGGGTGTGGTTGAATTTGTATTGTATAGTTGTGCTGTGTCCATGTGTGCCGGTAATGCTGACGTATGTGGCGTTGTAGGAGTGCTTTGCAATCGTCCGCCGAATATTCCATACTGGGATAATTATTCAGTGTCAAGGCTTACTTTGCGAACCGATCTGCTTTTACGTAGCCCGGGATGCTGGCTGTGCCCGGTATCCAGAAGAAGGAAAGGTTGTTGTTTTCGCTATGGACAAGCTAAACATACGTCCACTGTATCCGAGCCATTTAGTTCCAGTGGCGGATCCAGCGGAAACTAGTTTGACATGTTAACCGATGAGGAACATTCTCCTAAACTTTGAAAATGTAATAATCATAGTGAAAACTTCTTAAATCCCTTAGGAATTCTTCATTTTCGGCATGCTTGTCGCCGTTGTCTACCCGATGAGACAATTTAAAACCATGCCTTGGGATACACAGTGGCCCACTAAGTGTATATCAGCAAGAACAGCCTTCCCCCAGGAACGGTCGACCGTCGCCTCTCCTGTTGGTCTATTTTGGACCAAAGTGATCTCGCTGAAAAATCCGGGCCTCATGGTGAGGTCTGAGTTCACTCAATTGACTTTGATCAATTGGCGGCGTCGTCCCTGAGGAAATGAATCCCGGCGCACCGGACGTATGCCGCGTTGTATTAAAATTAATTGACGTGTCCTTGCCTCAGCTAGGTAATTCTCAAGACAGCGCATTACTTTCCTGGCATGCTTTAAAAGCCCACATGTTTGCCCCAGTGACCATAATTTGGATGTAACGCTTTGCTTTTTGCGGAATTATAAATGAAACCGGCGTATTCTCCATCTAAACCAGTGAATTTCTCGGAGGAAATGGTCTTACAAACCTGTTTCGAACATGGCAGACGAAAATGTAAATTTTGCGTTGTCACTTGATAATCACCGACACCTTTTGTTCAGGAGGAATACGTCCAGAAAGGTATGAAAAAAGGTATGTCACGCGGTCGATACGATCAGCACGCTAATTTTGGGCAGGTGGTTTGTTTTCAGCCATAACTTGTCATATTCGGGAGCAATATTGATTAAACTGATAAAATATTTCGCTTCTAAGCATATTTCCCAGAAGTGCAAGTATATTGGCACTTAAGGCGCGCAGCCGGTCGACACGTTCCGTTCGCCAACATCAAGAGGGACGCCCAGCTGCCTCAATAGCCATTTTGGGTCGGTTATTGCAATGTGTTGCGAAAAGTGCGCCATCATCAGTATCATCATCTGGGCGTTCGTCTGGCCCAGGAGGGCACCTACGTTCCAAAGGGTGACGCCTGGAAGGATGCCTACATTACTGCCGTCAGGAGAATAGCTGGAGAAACGCAGGAAGTTGCCTAAATTTGCACTTGCGGTGTCAGCTATCCGAAACAGCGCATTAGGATTTCAGAGAGGCACTGCACTGCTCCAGGAAGCATCTGCCTGCGGAAAAGGCATCGGCTGACCCAGGAGGCGCCTGCATTCTCAAAGCACCCAACTGTCCAGGAGAGTCGGAAGAGGAACATATGCCGTCAATACTACGTGTTGCCAAGAGCGGTGGCCGATTGATCCAGGAGGGCGCCTACAAGGCGCACAGCTGTCCAGAAAGGCGATGGTACTGCTGAAATAGGTGCCCGACCGTCCCAGAGGAGCACCCACGTCTTATTCTTTCTCAGTATTTTGTAAAGCTAAGTATTTCCAGGTTTAAAGATTTGCAGATTGCCATATTTGCAGATTGCCATGTTTGCAGAGTTCGAAGATAGCACTGAGCCCATGCACTCGACCGACTGGGTTGCCAGCTGGTTCGACTGGGTGGACCAGTCAGCGTGTTACCCGAGCCCTTGCTCCTGCTCGGCGATGTTAGAGTTCATGTCGTGGCGAATGAACCCCATTGCCCAGGAGATGTACATTGGGAACGGCCCGAAGGCCACGCCACCGTCGGTGATACAATTTGGGTTCCGATCAACGTTGGAGTTCTTGAGATACTGTGATCCTGTGGTCTGGTCATTCAGCGTCGCTTGGACTGATCTCGCACACCATATATGCGGGACAGGTGTTTCGTTTTCCCTAGTCTCCTTGATTAAAAAAACGTCTCCATGACTGATCATTGGATTGACGGTCAAAATTACAGATATCAGTATTTTATCGAAGAGGGAAAAACAAAGAAAGGAAGAGAGGATATCACCTTAGCCATTGTTTCTCCTACACAAAAAGGGCGCTACATAGCACGCCTGTTGGCGCGAGTTATTAACATTTTATCAGACTTACTGCCCCGACATCATCGACGATGGATATGGTACAGGGTCCATTTCAACGTGATTAGTTCGGATGTATTCCCCCCTTCGCCATGTGAGGGTCTGGTCACCGATTGCTGCGTACCCACTAGCGCTCCCTATCGAGGACTGCTAGTTACTCATATTTTAATACCTACATGACGGATATGAAATATGCCTTCATTCAGAAACGAAGAAATCTAACTATGGTGCAAACAATGTGCAAGCCAGCTTTAAGCTGAATATCTCTAACAGAGTGCTACATCCTACCACCTCCCAACGAGGTTTTCAGCCGATGGTGCCCCTCAGAGTAGAAACGGCACCTACATCCGGTGAAATGGCTAGTATTACGGCTTACATATTCCAGGTCATTCGGATCGTACATCTGCACACATCAAAGTAGCTGAACTAGCAATACAGCACATTCAGGCTGTCCGGGTTCCCCCGCGCAATGTGTGCGAGTCTTTCTCTAGCCCACAGGACCACATATTCTTTCTCTAAGTTTTCAGTGTCCAGCATTGTGAAGCGCGTGAATATACGTGGTGTGAAAGAAGGTGTGATATGCAATCTCGAGAGAAATGCGAACCACTCGCCGGTGTTGGCACTGGCTGGAGCGCGACGGTCGGAGGCGGCGCTGAGACTGAGAGACTCAACTGAATCACAGCGTACTCGATGGCTGACCCGTCACCGGAGGCCGAGCCTCTCACTCGGTGAGATGCCCGCTTCTGAACACACAAATTCCGTTTGCGTGGGTTGTGCCGGACGTGCATGAGCCGGTTTATCGCAAATGATTTTCAGACACACATACCATGTAACATATATTTTTAACCATTTGTTTGAATACCTAACGTAGTTTATTTGCCCGAAAGACAAATTATACAGTGAAAGGAACCATCCCAAATGGAACTTGGCCATGATCACAAAAAAAAACTGGTATACTTCGTATGCTACTATTGCATGGTGTCGCCGTATTACATGTATTGGGCGTCACTAGGGGCGATGGACGGGCGTGGGCTTGGCGGCATTAGGGGCGATGGGTGGGCGTGGGCTTGACGGCATTAGAGGCGATGGGTGGGCGTAGGCTTGGCGACATTCGGGAATATGGGCGCACGAAGGTGTGCACTATATTGTACTCCTGTATTCGTGTTCGTGCAGAAATTAGGAAATAAGTAAAATCAAGTGCGACAACTTTGTACAATGCATTCACAATCGGCATGCATATTAGATATCTGACAAAGAAGTTAGATGTGCACACACCATCTACAATTACTGCACATTGAATACAATCAAATCCGCAGCTTGAAAAAACGTCCATGCGGATATCATGTAGAACACAAATATTTCATCATGTCCAAGAATGAACATCGATTCAATGTAAATGAAGAAAACCCCAAAAGCAGAAGATTTATATATATAATATATATAAAAAATATAATATATATATATATATATATATATATATATATATATATATACCTACATATGAGGCTCAAATGCACCCGGGAGGTTGCGTCACGATCCGTTTTGTCTCTTCGACCCACTATTTCGTATGCGCCACATATGACCCAACTTTCTCGGCAGACCAACTAGACTGTTCTTGGCGGATTTAAGCCACATGGCCTGTCTGGTTTAAATAGCCGTGGGTGCTATGATCAATAAGGGACGGTGGAAAAATAATCACAAACCACCTCGAGTACAAAAGTCACCCTGTAGCGTCAGCGGTTGCGCAACGTCTGCCAACAGGCAAATCGACCGCAGCCAGACTGACCTTCCCCAATGGCCAGCCGGTCCCGGGGCACGTAGTGTTTGCGGCATGGCGTCGCTCGCCATATGCACTCGCCGGTAGGTCGTTAGTCAGAGGTGTCTTGGCAGGCTATGGCTGAGCTTCGACATCCACCCTTTCATTTGAGCAAACAGTATCATATTTCAGAGAAAACATCCTGACGAAAGCTTCATCATACATACAAGAACAGACCTGACCATGATGTAATGTAATGTAGTGTATTTTCGGATCCTCCCGAGCAGGGTTTTTCAGTCTCCGTTACAGGTGCACCAATGTGCCGCACACACCATCGTCAAGATCATACACTCATAACACGGAAACACTAGCAATTTGAGCATACACGAAAATTAGAGCCTGGACATGCGCAACATGACCGAAAGCCTCCGCCTGAAAACACTGTAGCCGCCTGAATTCCTCACGTCTAGTGGCAGATTGTTCCACATTCGGCAAACTCTCGGTATGAAGGAGCGGCGCGCGAATTCTGTGCGGCATCGTGGTACCTGGAGCTCACCGTTAGCCGTGGCTCTGGTGCTCCGTTGCGACACAGTTCAGCAACAGTTAAGTTGCGCGCGAATGAGTTCTGAGCCAGTGAACTCGTTCATAATTTTGAAAACTTAGTGAGCATATTCCTCGGATATGAAGTCGTCCAATTTCAGCCATCCTAGTTCTTTCAACGTTGGCGACACATGATCCCGGTAGTGTAAGCTGGCGACAATCCTTGCACCAACGTTTATGCATTTTTGAATGCGTCGTTTCTGAGCCTTGCTACAACTTCCCCAGGCAGAAACACAGTATGTTATGTGGGGGAACAGTGCCTGCATTGGCACCCGTCTCGTAATACGAGAAAACTTATGACGCAGTCTAGCGAGTCCGATGAGTATGCCGTTACACCGACGCACAACAGAAGATACATGCACATCACAGGACAGGTTTGAGTCAATTTTCACACCAAGTAACTTCACAGACTTCGTGGATACTATTTCCAACTGCTCCATATGAACAGATAATTCCACAGGCGTATGCTGTCTAGAATTCTCAGCGGCAGACCACAAATATCGGCGCTGATGCGCTTTCCGTATATTAGCAAAAAGGAAGCGTTCTTGGCAAAACTAGCGACTTGTTTGATGTACATTGTCATGCTACATTGTTTCAAAGTCATCTCAAGTCACCGAGGTCAGGCCAGGTCAAGTTCATGACAGGTTAACATGCGCCCTGGAGGAGGGATGACGAAATCCGCCAACCATTCCAATTTTTCGTACATAACTCCATATTGTACCGGCAGATATACGCCAAATTTGTTGCGTACCTGCTTTTAAACACTAGCGACTTGTTTGATGTGTATTGTTATGCTATATAATTTATAAGTCATGCTAGGTCGCCGAGGTCAAGTCAAGTCAAGTTCATGGCAGGCTAATGGAACCAAACTTGGTGAACTGGAATGTATCATAAATGCAAATGACTGTCATGCGATTGATGCCACTTTACATGTTACGCCCTACACATCCCGAAATTTACTGTTTGTCATTGTGTGCCTAAGCGTTTCCATACTTTATTCACGTATTTCACTCCTTTCTTTGCGAAGACGATTGTACCGAGCCGTCCAACGGAGCAGTCAGGTTGGGAGCCCGGTTCCGGCAACTGGAGCAGGTAATGACCTAATAAAGTGCTCCTATATAGCTGACCTGAGGTCACATGGTGGATCTGACATCTGTATTGCATCATTAGTAATGTCCAAAATATCATTAATGCCAGTTTTGGAACATTTAAACACAATCACAGGGAACCATAACAATGACAAGCCAATCCGCGTAAAACCAGGAAATTTGGCAATTTTGACCTCATTTGACCTTCAAGATGTTGACCTTAGGTCATGAACTTTGCACACAACATTAGAGTTCACTATCGTTCCCATCCACCCTGCGAATTTCGTTGCTCTAGCCTTCATAAGAGCTGAGATCGTAGGGGGGGGGCGGATTCCGCCCCCCCTCCAGTGCGCGTTATTTTCAGAGGGCCTCCAGGGCGCGTGGTAACCGATTCATTTTGAACATGTTCCACAGTCAGTTGCGCTACAACGCTTGTAATTTTTAAACTACCAGAATCACCATTGGTATTTCTACGGGCGCAACATACGCGGATTCCACCGTCTTTCGACATTGCTTCTCAAGTCCACCAGGAAGAAAAGATGCTCCTTTGGAATTTGGGAGATGACCTTCTTCATTAGCATGTGCCACCATGACATTAGGACGTCCATGGTATTTGTGGACTAAAGCATGCTCCCAAATTTTAGCCTTTATCCCCCGCCCCGTTTCCCCATAATAACCTTTTCTACATCCTCCTGAGCCAACCTTTTCCCACATCCTTCCACATTCTTCGGCGGCACTGACCAATGGATGCTAATAGCAAGTGCCGACCAGGGCGAAGAGCGGTAGTTTTAAACCAAAGTGACTATGTATAGAAATGTATCTTCCAGACGATGCGGTGACATACCAATCAGTACCAATATGAAGTGCTCAGAAGGAGTGTCCAGTTTAAGAAGAAAGCTCGCTCCATCCTGAGAAGAAAATCCGTAAAAGGAAAAGGACTTCTACACCTAACGGAAGAAGAAGAGTCTTCACCGACGCCTTCCATGACAGGCTCATCAAGAACTCACAAATCTGGTGTGCCCATGCGTCCAATTGTTTCAGGTATAGGAAATGCTTGACAAGAGCTGACGAAAAAATACAAGCAAAACCTAAAAAACATAGAAAAATGCAAGGGCAGATAAATGATAGCCACCTACGGAATGCAGGCGACTTACTAGGCAGAATCTGATAGATAGACCTCACCAGAAAAAAGCTGGCAAACTTTTACGTGAAATCCTTGTTCACGAATGTTCCTATCAGGGAGCCATGTAAGCGGTTTCTACGGCCTTAGACAAGTCAAATAATTTGGAGCTTCCAGTTGCCAAGAGTTATTTCATACAGCTCGTGCGTGAATGTGTGGAATTTGAAGCACTGCAGTTTCAGAAAGAAGAACATCGTCAAATCAGCGGCCTCACTATGGGCTCACCATTGAGTCCCGTTCTGGCATGCTTGTTTATTGAAACCCTCGAGGCGGACGATTACAAATCTATGATTGGCCTCGATTCCTTCGGCTGAGATAAGTACATGACGTACTGGTAATTGTTGATCAAGATAATGATCTCGATGCTATCAACACAAATATTAATATTGTGCATCCATCGATTAAATTCACGTCAGAAAAATAAAAGGAAAAAGAAAAAGATAATCATGCCAAGATTCCTTACTGGACACACTGATCAAGTGCTGTGACAGCAGGTGCACATTTTCAGTGTACAGGAAGCCCAATAACAAAAACGACATTTTCCACCACTGCTCGGGTCGCAGCCATGGAACAAGAAAAAGAAAACAGTGGTCCGAATGATTTTTTTCCTGAAGGGCTTATATACTCTGCAGTCCTGAGTGCTTCGCAAAATAATTGTCTGCCAAGTTGCTGAAATATCCAGAGGGTCTCTGATAAGTGAAGTTGCGCGGAAAAGCGGAAAAGGTG